>CABHPQ010001381.1:0-11947 GCA_902168405.1 Peromyscus aztecus | reverse complement strand
GTGTGTGTGTGTGTGTGTGTGTGTGTGTGTGTGTGTGTGTGTGTGTGCGCGCGCGCGCGCGCGCATAGGTGGGTGGGTAGGGGGAGGAAAGCATTAACAACTAGTTGGAAGGTAACGTGTTTTGGTTTTGCAGCTTACCAGGGAACAAATCTATCTACCAGATATCTAGGGAGTCATTTAGTAGCTGTTGAATCAGTGGAGTGTTACTCTTTGAAATGCTGCAAGTTGATAGCATGACCCCATGATCTGCAGAAGCTTATGATTTACCAGAGGGACCAAATCCCTAAGTAGGAAATACCCTCAAAAGTAGACTGAGAATCAGGAAGATCTGTATACAACACTATGGCTGGAGCCTCTCAGTACTGCTGAAGGGCAAGCCATGGGCTGCACATAGGATTCACTAGAGCTCTGGGAAACTTAGGGTCACAGTTTAGTTCATAAAACATGATCATTTTAAAACAGACTTGTAGAAACCGCCTCAGATGGACACTCCCCGGCTGAAATCCCAGAGCTTCCTGTCACAACTCCTTCTCTATCTTCCTGAAGGCTTGGTGCTCAGGCAGATCTATTTTCAGACTCTGATTGGCACACTGTGCCAGACCGTTCCTGCCCAAAGTCCTTCTGAGATGGCAGGATGCAGGATTTCATCATAAATCACACATCACACTGAGAGTCAAAATCCCAGCCAGAGGTTTACCTCAAAAACAGGGCACATATTTTAACGCCAGCAGATTTAGGAAACAGGGGCAAGCCCTTTCTCTCTCTATGAGAAGATTTATAATCCAGGGACCTGGGAGGGAGGGTGTGAGTCTTCTGAACTGTGCCCTCATCTCCCAGATCCCCAAATTAAAGAAGTAAGGAGACAGAACAAAGCCACAAACTTCATAGCATTAAAAAAAAAATATGGCGGATTGTTACAGAACCTTTGTCAACAAAGTAAAATAACGACTGTCACTTTTCTTCGACACCAGACTTTATGGTTGCTGCCATCTTTATCAAAACACACAGCGGATTTCGTAGTTGTACTTTCCAGAACAAATGGCTGGCATTATGTTCTCATGCATGGAACCACACTGTCGGGATGGCGATGCGTGAAGACAGACTTGGAGCTAAACATCAATAATGACTTGGAATAGTGTGATTGGTTTGGGTTTGGTAATCCCATCAGCATCCAGCTGAGTGGTTTCTCTTGTTCTTTTCCCTCTCTAGATCCTCAAATCCAAAGACTTAACGTCCCCAACCCAGCGCTACATCGATAGCAAGGTTGTGAAAACGAGAGCGGAGGGTGAATGGCTCTCCTTCGATGTGACTGACGCCGTGCACGAGTGGCTTCACCACAAAGGTTACACGGCACCTCCTTTTTCTTCTCTCCCTAGATGTGGGCCCAACAGCTTGTGACTGGACTGCAGACGTAGATGGCACATGTCCAAATGACTTCCTTAACTTTCTGTTTTGCAGACAGGAACCTGGGATTCAAGATAAGTCTGCACTGCCCCTGCTGTACCTTTGTGCCATCGAATAATTACATCATCCCCAATAAAAGTGAAGAGCTCGAAGCGAGATTTGCAGGTAACCGAGGCTTTCTCCTTACTCTGAGAATCTCTTCTGAGGGGTGAAGTCAGTTTGCGTGTGAAAATGGCATTGTTTGGTGAAGGGTGGAAACTTTCATTTATCTGGGTGATGATCTGCTTGGTGGGAGAGAGAAGAAAGTACAAAGTGTGCCTGGAGAGAGGACTCAGTGGTTAAGAGCAGGTACTGCTCTTGCAAAAGATCTGAGTTCAGTCCCTGGAACCCACACCAGGGAGCTCACAACTGCTTATAACTCCTGTTCCAGGAGAATCTGGCGACCTCTTCTGGCCTTCAAGGTCACCTGCACTCAAGGGCACACACACACACACACACACACACACACACACACACACACACAATTGAAAGATAAAATGAAAATATTTTCTTTTACGTGGAAAGGATTGGAAGAAAGGAATAGACTCCAGATTTTCACTGCTTCATGCCTAGTGACGAAACTGGCTAAGTAACCCTGTGAACTACTGCTCAGTTATTAAGCCCTTAATTCTTCACTTAAGCAAACCAGCTTCCCATCTGCTGAGATATTGAAGTAGATAACAAGGATTCAAAGAAATCCATTTCTAACCCTGCCCACCCCCAAGCAAAATTTCAAGCATCCACAAATACATTTCACTAAAGAAGAGAATTGTCTCACATCTTAGTTTCTGTAACTCACCTTCCAGGTGTTAGGACGCACCACTTTTTTCAGGCCTGCACCCACTACTGCAGGTGGCTTCTTTACCAGGTTTCTGTAGCAGCTGATAAACACAGAATGAGGCTTTCATTTCTCCTGCTTACCTGTGAGTTGAATTCATCAACATACGGAGTAAATGAAGATTCCACTTGACTTATGAGACAGAATTGTTGGGTGAGGAGGTGAAAGGGAAGTCCATGCCACATACTGTTGTGGCATCTGCCAGCCTTCCCTCATAACCTCACCTGGGACCTCAATCCACTTTTAGAAATCCTCAGTGGCCCTTGCTCATGGAAAAACACTCCCTGAAGGTGTAGAGATTTATTTTGGTCTCTAACCTAGCCACGAATCTCTTGAGTGGAGATTAAATGCTTAAACTGGCAGTCTCTCGAGCATGATTTGGGGAGCTCAAGTTTCTAAATCTCAGATGGAATCAGAAAAGTGTTGAGGATGCCATAAAATAAATGAAAAAGCTCTTTCTGCGCAGTTTCCCAAAATAGCATTAGGTAAGGGTGAGTTCTGTTTCACTTGAACCTAGTTCACGGCCGTTTAGCTGCACCTCGGGTTATGCTCATTAGGAAAGTCTTCTGGGTTGACGGTCTCAGAAAAAGAGGGAACCAGCAGGCGACAAGGCATGCTCTATGGCTGTGTGTTCTGTTGCTGAGAGCCTGAACACAGCCCACACTGAGGATGGACTAAAATAAACCGCCTAGATTGCCCTTGGACCATAGGTCAAAGACTTCTTCTGTAGTGACTTCTCCTAGTAATAGCCCGACCTTCAACACAGAACTGCCTTTGGACAAGAGGCCCATTTAGATGTGTTCATTGTTGCTTGTGGGAGGCCCATTGTGCCATGTCTGTCTCTGTGGGGAATGATGACAGCCAGTCGATGCAGCTGCGGCAGTCATCACTGTTGTTTGTGACTGCAGACGTGGGGAAACTATATGATATAAATATTGCTGCTTATATTTGATAAAGGTAAAGCTAAATATTTATTACCCAAATGCGTTTTTTCAAGGTATTGATGGCACCTCCACATATACCAGTGGTGATCAGAAAACTATAAAGTCCACTAGGAAAAAAAACAGTGGGAAGACCCCACATCTCCTGCTAATGTTGTTGCCCTCCTACAGACTGGAGTCACAACAGTCCAACCGGCGGAAGAAGCGCGCTTTGGATGCCGCCTATTGCTTTAGGTAAAGAAATGAAAATAAAAACAAATGATCGCTTCTGTTAACCCCTGCATTGTCTTTGCTTTTGCCTCCATATATTGACATGAACTGAAGTCCTTGCTCAAGGCCAGTTTGTAGAGACAGTAAAGCTTTTGAATCTCATAACAGCATTCTCCCAAGGACTAACTAAAAATATTTTATTTTTTATTAAAATATAATTATAGTACATAACTTTTTCCCTCCAACCCCTTCCTTTTATCCTATGCTCCCTCCCAAATTCATGGCCTCTTTTTCTTTGATTGTTATTGTTTTACACACACACACACACACAAACACACACACACACGTGTGAAAATAAACACATAAATGCAACCTGCTTACTCTACTCAGTGTTACTCAGTTTTTTTAGAAAAATCCTGTTTGAACAAGACCATGTCTGAAGTCTTCCCATCTCTAAAATCCTACATCATAAGCCACAAAGAGGAATAACCAATAAGGGTTACATGTCTGGGGAAGACTAATTCTTCATCTCTTAGCCATCATTGATCATCTATAGACCTTCATCTGGGAGCAGGGCCCTGTGACATTTACCTCATCCATGCTGGCCTGTCAATTGGTGTTGTCCTTGCTCAGGTCTTGTTTAGGCAGCCATATCATTGAGGTTTCCTGAGGACTTTCAACAGTTCTTTCTGTGCTGTGGTCCTTAGCTCTCTGGCAATGAACCAGGTGGGAAGGGAGGAAACTAGCCCCGGGGGTGTTTTCTTCAAGTCTCTCTGAAGTGCTTGGGTTCTGATAAGTTCTGATGACTCTTTTCCCACAAAACAAACCTAAGTTTCCTTGAGATTTTGGCTACATCAGTAAGACCCATCACTTATGTGAAGTCTTCACCTGGGGTCTGATCTCTTTCTGAGTTATAGAAATAAGATGGTACAAGAAGGCTGATGGCCATACCTTGTGCTACAAGAATTTGTTTGCCACTTTTGCATGAATTCCTGAAGGGGGAAGATGCATGCATGACCTTCTGTGCTTCCTATAGGGGGAAGACTCCTTGTTTTAGAAGTTGTGGATCAGGGGCAGGGGCCTCTTCATGAGGTGCTCACCGTGTCATAGGTCACAGGTAGAGGAGGACATTTCGGTTGACAGAGACAGTGATTATGGCAACAAGACTCCATATTTCCTGAACTCTGATTCATTCCTAGATCTAGCCAATAAGTGGTAAAGCATAGGATATATTCTCAAAGGGAAATGCCTCCAGAGGCTCTCTGAAAATATCTGTTGTATTTTGTCCATTGTGTGCACAAAACAGCAGTAGAGACTGGATAGTAGCTCTTCAGCAGGAAGGACTGTGCCCCTTTCAACTGTCTTCTTGCTTACTCTTAATTCACTGAAGATGAATATTGATTTTTCCAGGTCATAGACAAAAAGGCCAGGGTATAAAATACATCCGGGACAGTAGTCTAGGGACTCATTATGGTATCTCACTGTTGACATCGTGTAAGGTGACAAGAGAGCCCTCCTAGCCAGTTTCATGGTGTTTGCTATGAGTGGAATGAGTTAATGGGTCATTTTTTTAACTCAGGGTGAGATACATGTGAAATCATCTCCCAAATCCCCACTGCTTCTTCTTTTAACAGAAATGTGCAGGATAATTGCTGCCTTCGCCCTCTTTACATTGATTTCAAGAGGGATCTTGGGTGGAAATGGATCCATGAACCCAAAGGGTACAATGCCAACTTCTGTGCTGGGGCGTGCCCATATCTATGGAGTTCAGACACTCAGCACACCAAGGTACGTATCTGAATTGTTTGTCTCTCCTACTCTTGCCTAAGTTAGTAATTATAATAATAAAAATAATAATAACAACAATAACAATAATGCCAAACTCAATAGTTATTGTGAAATACAATGTATATATTTAAGATGGATATCTATATAACTTCTTTTGTTGGTGGTTGCTTTTTTTGATACAGGATCTCATTGTGTAGCCTTGGCTGTCCTGAAATTCACTATGTGGATCAGGCTGGCCTTGAACTTATGGCAATCCTCCAGCTTCTGTCTCCCAAGTGCTGGGATTACAGGCATGCACTACCACTTCTGTCTCTATAAATCTTTATGACTAGGACCCAAAGCGAACACATAGCTAAATATTTTATCAAACTTCTTCAGTAAAGACAGAAGACTAACTCAGCAAGAAGATCCAAGACTGGATGCCATGCATCCCCAGCCCAGATGAGCACAAAGTTTTCTACATACTGTTGTATTCATCCATGGGCTTCCTCTTTGTGGCTTATGATGTAGGATTTTAGAGATGGGAAGACTTCAGACATGGTCTTGTTCAAACAGGATTTTTCTAAAAACAAAGAAATTAGATTTAGATTGTGTGGGTTCCTTGCCCAAGATGAAAGCGAACAGAATGGCAGCCCAGAGCTTGGATCGCAGCCCTACTTGTTTTATAACCCGGTCCCCATTGCTCCATCTTTCTGAGCTTAATTCCCAAAATGTGGCAGCAAGGAGAGGTTTCTATTCTGCTCTTTATGCTCTGTAAATCTCCTTATTAAAGAGGCATTAGAAACATTGCCTTCACTGCAGGGTAGGAAAACGAATCTGCTGCCAGAGAGATCACATTTGGCTGAATTCAAGAGTAGGGGGGTTATCAATTATTTTAGACAATTCTGTGTTATTAAAAATGGCTCTTTCCTGCTTATGAAAAATTATGTATTAGTGGAATATGAGGTCTATTTACTTCTAAATGCCTGCCTGGACTGGAATTGAAATGAGCAAACATGGCTTCCCCTCCTCCAGTCATCTTCCCAGTGCCCCTGTAGGCTTGGCACTCAGGGTTGACCACGTGCTTGGCCATGTGAGGGAAGCTGGCTCCTGCCGTCCCTTTGTCTGAGTTCTCTGGCCAGCCTGCTTCATCTGGACTGCAGCGGCAGTAGCTGTAACGCGGGCAGGGCCCAGTTGCCAAGTCGAAACGTAATTCTCCTCCCTGATACACAGAGGGAGTGTGTGAAGGCTGAGGCCAAGCTTGTTTTTCAAGGAGAAGGAAGAATAACTGTCATGGTCACAAATATGTGGTTTGGACAGTTCTCCAAGAAGCCAGGGGTAGCCTAATAAAGTATTCAGTGTTGCTGCGCTCAACAGGTCTCTTGTCCTCAGTTGAAAACATCCCAGGGAATCTCGAGGAAAAGGTCACTTGTTTGACTAACACATTAATGGCATCCTTGGAAATAATCTCTGTCATCACTGGGTAACCTACACACTTCCATCAATAAGAGCCACACACTCCTGTGATGGAGAATGGGATAAAACTACAGACCTATGTACAGCACTTTCTCTTCTATTGTAGGACTAGGTATTTAGTTCTTGAACTTGGTCAACCCCATTTAGCATGACGAATGTCCATGGAGGGTCAGTTACTATTATTGATTTAAGCAAAATAGAAGAAAGTGAACAATTGGAACTATAGATTAACTAGTTGGGTAGGGTAGTGCACACCTATAATTCTAGAACTCAAGTGGCTAAGGCAGGAGGATTGTGAGTTAAAGGCCCACCTGAGCTGTATAGTGAGTTCAAGGCCAGCCTGGTCTACTCTATAGTGTGGGCTACAAAGGAAGACTTTGTATCAAAGTGAAACAAAACAAAGAATCCATGTGGCTTTCATGTTGCTTTTTCCTCCATTCTTAACATCACTGTAATTATAAGTCATTGTAAGGAAAAGGATTTTTTAAAAAAGAAAATGTAAGTGACATTTCATTGGCTTGTGAAGTCGTTTGACAGGAAGATATCCTGCTGCAGGCGGGCATCCTGTCTATACCTGAGGGTTGATTACAGCTCTTATAAGAATTATTACTCCTCTGTTTGTCATTTTGTACCTTAGCATATGAGTTGTATACTGTCCAGACAAGACTTCCTAGAGTTATAAGGCATAAACAAAGTGAGCAGAGTCCCTGAACTCAAGGAGCTCTTAACCTGTGTGGGAATATAAAATGGGTATTCATGAAACCTTGGTTTATATGGAATTTATATAGAAACAAGACCATATAGCAGGAGGCCTGAGGCCTTTGTATAGCAAAGGCCATGAGATTGATTGGGAAAAAATAGGAAAATCTGCTAACCGAACAGTTTGGTGTAATCTGACTTTTTATGGAATCATTTGTTTAATATGTACAAAAAGAACAAAAGGCAGCCTGTGGGAAAAGTCTAAATTTGTCATTGCTAAGGACACAAGCCAGTCTGACCATAACTTAGAGGTAAGAAAACAAATAATGAGATTGCCTACTCAGTGGCCCTGAGCTGGGGAATTGACTCAGTGTGTAAAATGCGGTAAGCATGAGGACCCGAGTTCATATCCCCATCAATCACATAAAAGCCAGATGTGGTGATATACTCTTATAACCTCAGGCTGTGAGGGACAGAGACAGGAGCATCTCTGGAGCTCGTTGACCAAGCCAACCTAAGCCAAATCAACAAGCTCCAGATTCAGCAAGAGACCCAGCCTAAAACAGATAGATAGATAGATAGATAGATAGATAGATAGATAGATAGATAGACAGATAGATCATAGATACATAGATAGATGATTGATGGGTAGATGGTAGATAGATTGATAGATGATAGATAGATAGATAGATAGATAGATAGATAGATAGATAGATAGATAATGAAGTGGAGAGAGACTGAGGAAGACACCCACCATCAACCTCTGGCCCCTGCTTGTAGGTGCACACACATGCACATAAGTACAAAATTTAAACACAAATGAAACTAATCACTTGCTTGTGTGTGTGTCCCTGTGTTGTGTCACTCAGGTCCTCAGTTTGTACAATACCATAAATCCTGAAGCCTCTGCTTCCCCTTGCTGTGTGTCCCAAGATCTGGAGCCACTGACCATCCTCTACTACATTGGTAACACACCCAAGATCGAACAACTTTCCAACATGATCGTCAAGTCTTGTAAATGCAGCTAAGGTCCCCAGAAAAGCCACGACACGAAAATCCTGGTGACAATGTTGCATGACAACGACAGCGACGATGATGATGTCTATGGCACGAGGGAGTTTTGATTCATCAGTGTTTAAAGGAGAAAATGGAGAAAAAGCGGTACTAGTTCAAACATTTTGCAAGCTTGTGTTCTGTTTGTTAAAACTGGCACCTGAGATTACAGCGACAAAAAACCACGGAAGGCTTTAGTCTGCATTTTGCCTACTTCGTGAGAGACACAAAAAGAAAACATCTTTTTTTTTTTTTAAAGGAAAAAATAAACACTGGAAGAATTTGTTAGTGTTAATTATGTGAAAGAAAAACAAAACAGGAAATCCGTTCAGTGGAGTTGTACGTATCGTTTCCACCCACACTTCACCCCGTGCTTCTCCTGGTTCCTCTGTATTGCTCTGCAGTGGGCACCTTCCCTGTCCCTTCCTCTGAGCTAACAGTGGGTTATTTATTGTGTGTTACTATATAATGAACCTTTCATTGCCCTTGGAAAACAAAACAGGTGTATAAAATGGAGACCAAATGCTTTGCCACAAACTCATGGATGGCTTAAGGAATTTGAACTCAAACGAGCTGGAAACCAGGCGGTCATACCAGGATGAAATCCCTATGAGTCCTTATACAGAGAGGGTTTAAGTCTGCAAAAGTGTAGAAGCCCCAAGAACACGAGCTGTGCACCAACTGCCTGCAGAAGCTTCACGGGCGGCCATACACTGAGAAGGCCTGTTAAGGAAGAAAGCCTGGAGTCAGTGGGAATCTGGGAGATTGCTTTTTTTTTTTTTTTTTCTTTCTTTTAATTGTAAATGGTTCTTTGCCAGTTTAAGCAAGCCAGTGAAATGTTGACCTGTTTTGACATGTTTTGTCAGACTTTGGACCGTGAAGTGGCTGTAGAGCTCCGATACAGGTTTTTTCCTTTGTCTTGGGATATGTAATCACACTGATACTATTAAAATAGATGGGTCTAGAAGCCAGCATAATTGAAAACACAGCTGCAGATCTGTTTTACAAACTATTAAATCAAAACATTAACTACTTTATATGTAATATGTAGATCCTTACCGTATTTTTGATATTCTGTAATAATGATTATGATTTAGATTGAACTTAAATTCGGACTTTTTTTTTTAATGGTCATTCAGATTGTATGTTTGTTTCCTTTAGCTGGCCAGTATCTTTGAATAAAACCCCTAGATTTTGACTTGCACTACAAATTTATTGTTTTTTAAATAGTATCTTCTCTACTTGTCTTGTATGTATTGTCCATTTAATGACAAGATACCCGGGTCCATTTTTCTCCCTTTCCTTTTCTTTTCCAAAAGATAAAAAACAAAAACAAACATGCAAACAAAAACAAAAAGATATGCTTGAGATCTACAGTCGTCCTCCGTCTTCTCTGTGTCAGGGCTAACTAGTCAGGTCCGATGGACTAACTAGTCAGGTCCGATGACAAAGCTTTTCTGTGTCAGGACTAACTAGTCAGGTCCGATGACAAAGCTTCTCCTGAGCAGATGGAGATGTGTGAAAACAGAGAACTGAGCACAAATGTAGTTTTAGAGAGGGTTTAATAATCTGAACTCAGAATCTTAGTGACTGGGCTAGGAAAAGTTTCTCTGGCTTTCTTTAATTCATATATTTGTGGAATTTTATTGCTGTTAAAAAGCAGACAGTTAAAAAGAAAAAGCACCTTTTTCTTTAATCAGGCTTTTGGTTTTATGGGGAGAATTGAAAGATACACACTTTGGTTGGGTTTTTCAAAGAAGGAAAAAGTCCTGACCAGCATTCATCATTTCATTAACTTCCCTGAAGTTCAGGTTTTCAAAGAAATTCTTTGAAGGCTGAAAAAGCACAAGCCGAATTCTCCATTGTCAAAATATTCTTCCTTTCACCTGAATGAGAGTGCTCTACAGCAGGGGTTGGCTTTGGCTTGAGGAAATAGGTGGTCCCATCTTTGAGAGGCGGGACCTGACGGTGGGCTTTGCAGGGTATCCTCATCACTTACTTAGCTTCAAGATACAAACTAGTCCACAAAACAGTGAAATATTTATGGTCTTACCTGAAGGGTAACACAATGAGGTGTGAATACAAAGAGAAAGTCTTTGATATGGTATACTTGTTTGGGGAGCTTTCCTCAAAATTCATTAAGATGAAGAACAGGATTTGTAAGCCAAAAAAGAGACAGAGCAAGTGCTGGTGAACGACCCTTGTGTCGGGCACAACACAAACCCAAATTTGCCTGTGTGTTCCTTTTCCTTCCCCTTACACTTTTCTGTTGTTTCTGTATACCCCTTCTTATTTCTGCAGGTATTTTTCTCTCAGATAAAATGATATTTTTGTTCTGTATGATTTTGTCTCTCCTTCTGAATGCACTGACTGCTCTTTTTTAAGTTTCTCTCTCTCTCTCTCTCTCTCTCTCTCTCTCTCTCTAGTCTGTGGGGTCTACAGGTCTTTATTTCCTATTAGTAAATATTGCCATGGGAGGGGTTGTAGGAGGGGGGCAGGGGGTATGTTAGCATATGGGCGGGGCAGCAGATTGTATGTGTTAAGCAACAGTACAATTTTATGGTTGGCATGGTTTTTAAAGAATGGAATATAAGAATAGCTGTTATGTGTTTTGATGACCAATTATACTGTATTTTAACACAATGTATGTCTGGTTTTTGTGGTGCTCTAGTGGTAAATAAATTATTTCAGTTATATGTTGCTGTGTTCTTCCTGTCAAAGAATCATGTTTGAGACTAGAAACCACATGTGACCTAGTGAGGTGACTGTGTATACTGGAAAAGCTGTGCTTAAAGCTGTCTACTGTGCTTTTATCACACAGCTGTTCACTTCAGAAATACCATGCTACAGCTTCAGAGCCAGGACATAGCTATCAAGAACCGAAGAAAGGCTTTGCTGTCTTTTTATTTTCTCATTTATTACTATTTGGTAATTGTTTGGGATTTAGTTTTCACCCAGCTTGACTGTCTACCAGGAAAAAAAATGCAGAGATATTTGGGCCATGATTAGGCTTTCTGGTTCTATGTTCTGCCAAACCCAAGGCCAAAAGAACTGGTCTAGACAGGATCCCCTGTCGCCCCATAACTTGGATAGTTACTGAGCGGGCCAGATATAACAAAAGCCATGTGCACTCTGGGGTCGTTGCTTGAGAGCAGTTACTTCTGTCTCAGTTTTACCCATAGCACTGCGCGCGCACACACACACACACACACACCACACCACACACCACACACACACACCACACACACACCACACACACACCACACACACACACCACACACACACACACACACACACACACACCACACACCACACACCACACACCACACACACACACACACACCACACACCACACACCACACACCACACACACACACACACACACACACCACACACCACACACACACACCACACACACACACACACCACACACACACACACACACCACACACACACACACACACCACACACCACACACCACACACACACACACACACACACCACACACCACACACCACAC
>CABHPQ010001380.1:0-45024 GCA_902168405.1 Peromyscus aztecus | reverse complement strand
CGGGTGCTAGTGACCACACCCCAAAGGCACATCCACGGGCACACAGGCACACACACCTAGTCCACCTAGCTCACCATTGACCAGTTCCACCTGAGCAGAAGGTAGCTTGAAGCTCTGCTGTTACTCAAGCATGACTCTCAGGCATGTTTGTTCCTCCCATCTCCTCCCTACCCTCAACCATCAAGGCATACTTTCCCATTCCAAACAGGTAGGCAGAAATAACAGTCTCAGCCTTCTGAGATACTCACAAGTCACAGGGACCTAGATACTTCAATTTCCCTTCTTGCCAGGAACCTTCCCTTCTTGCCCATGGGTCACTTGCCCCCCAACCTCATTTGTGTGCACCCAAAGGCTCCCCACCAACAGCACCATGGCCTGGCAGTTAGCAGTCAGTCAAACAGCCATCAACCAACAAATATTTTCATGAACTGACTACATGCCAACGCGTAGAAAGATGGAGTCCCTGTTCTCCAGGGCCTTCCATTCCAGTGACAGGAAAACTGGTAATAAAACACATATACATAAAAAGATATAAAGGATTGATAAGTGTGATAAAGGAAATAAAAAAAATTCAGAAAAGAATGATGGAGAGAGGAGATGTGGAAACTCTGCCAGGAGGTGACATCAATTTGAGAATGATGAGCAGGAGTGCAGCACACACAGAAATCCAAGGTCCGAGAATTACAAGTGAAAGGAAGGTCACATGCAAAGGTCAAGAGACAGGCATGGTTCTGGCATGTTCCCAATCAAAAAAAAATGAATTAAAAGAATGGGGTGGCTGAAGCTTCTTGAACAAGGAAAACATTAGAGGGAAAATAATTTGGAGGGACAGTCAGGAGGGGTGCCACAGGGCCTTGTAGAGCAGGATAAGGACTTTAGGTTTTAACTCTAAAATGTTAAGCACTTGAAGGAGGTAAGGAGGAGACACAATCGCTCATTTGTCAATACATAGAAGGAGGTGGAAGAAAGGGGCTAAAGAGGGGATGAGTGTTTCAGGAGCAGGTCAGAGAGGGGCAAGCTTGGTCAGGTGGTCCCCGGAACCCATTTTCATTCAGCACATTAAGTGGAGAATAACACAACAGGGCTGGCTGGATTTGGAGTGGAGGAAAGAGAACTCAAGAAGACTAGAGTTTCACATACCAGGTAGATGGTGATGATGTCATCAGACAAAGAATACTAGGAAGGAAAGAGGAGACCAGAGTTGATTGGGTACTTCAGGATGAAACTTGGTTGGTATGAGAGAATTCATAAGTAGCCAGATGGAGACGGTGACAAGACAGAAGAATCGGGGATCCATCTGAGCTAGACACCAAACTAATCCCAAGCGGCACGAGGGGCCACCTAACTCAACAAGACTGCCTAGGCTGAGGATGAGAGTAAAGATGAAAAGGTCCAGGGATGGGGCAGAACGATGGGTGCCAATGTTTAGTGCAGACTGAGAAGCAATGAAACCTGAAATCAAGAGAATCAAGGAATCAAGAGAATCTGGTGTCATGAAGTCAAGAGTATCATCAAAGGAGAGTCAACTGGATGGTCAACAGACCCCACGCAATTAGGGGTATGTCAACAACTAGATAAAGAATAAACAAACTCTACCAAAGCAGGATGGATGGCTGGAAAGATAGAGTATGGAAACGGAGGGGCAGAAGAGACATAAGTGGGGAGCCCATGTTGTAACCTGTCACCTGTTGTCCTCAAGAGGCCACCCAACTGCAGCTTCAGTTTTGGAACCAGAAAACTTTGAACTCTCTCCCAGTACTGGTCAAGGACTCCTGGAAAGGCAACACCACTAATTAACAAACTTGAGAAGACTCCCACTTGCCTGAAGCTCACATTCTAGAACAGAGGAGATGAGAATCATAGACAAACAAAAACTCTCCTTTGCCTCCCAGGTTCCATTCTCTGCCTCTGGCTATTGTTAAGAGTGGGTCCTCTGGCCTTGCAGTGGCTTGGGAGGAGGAACTATCTAGAGATGGGCTACTGACTAGCATTAACAAGTGCGTAGAGGAACTTCTTTGAGCTTCATTTGTCTCATGTGCAAGATGGGGCCACAGTACTCACCCTGTATATAAACAAGTAACATCCAAGGTGAGACAGGGTGGTGAAGATAAAAATATCCATTGGAGTTTGAATGTAAGTTGCATGTCCCCCAAGGGCCCATGGGTTGAAAATTTGGTTAATCCCCAGCTACTGGGAGATGGAAGATTTGGAGGTGGGGGTTACTGGGAGGTCTCTTCATCATTTGGTACATGCTCTTGGAAGGCAGCACTCATGGAATGGAGGTTCTAGAGAGAGGGAGAATTGTCATAAAAGCCTGAGTTTGGCCTCACCCTCACTGCTCAGGTCCAAGACGTAACCATTTGATTACATAAATGACTCCCACAAGGAAGTACTACTGTCCCCTCTCAAGCCTTGGGCTTTGACCCTCCCAAACTCTGAGCTAAATGAGTTTTTTCTTTGATAATCAGCTGCCTCAGTGTTTTCTGATAGTATTGCAAAGTTCATTACCAATGTCCTTCAGAGTCTCCAGTTCATAGTACATAAGCAACAAGGGCCTGTTTAAAAATAAGATCCCCAGTTGAAAAGTGCCTCTTTCCACCTTTCCATTTCTGCAACACCCATCACTCCTTGCCAATAGAAAAGCCAGATCCATGTGCTGCTACCTTTGTACACTATATCCAAAGAGCAAAGGCCCCTTGGTGTCCACCTCTGTGAGCAAGAGGCTATCTCTAGAGTTCCTCTTCTCCTGAGCAAGAGGCTATCTCTAGAGTTCCTCTTCTCCATACTGGAAATCTGATAGAGCAGGGCCTCAGACCCCGGCCCCCACCCCTGAAGCTCCTAATCCAATATACAGAAAATGGTACCCTAGTTTCTCCCAAGAGATAACAGGACCAATTCTAACATTCCACCTCTCATTGCCCTCTGTTGTCACTCAAAGCCCAGAGAACTGAGAGGACCTGAATCCTCATCCCCACTACTCTACATGTCCAGAGCACTGCCCTTCCCAAACATGCCCAGGAAGTCCCAATCCATGTCCAGTGACCCCAGGACAAAGCCACAAGTACTCTTTAGAGGAAGCAGACATTTTGAAAGCAGGCCAACCCACCAGAAGTCAACTTGATGAACGGCAAAATGCAGTAGGAACTCAACAACAACAAGAATCAAGTTGAATGCTTTTAAATATCGTGCCATATTTTGACAATTTTTAACCACAATTAAAACTTATTCTCAAATTTATCAAAGGGCAAATTATTCTGGATTTTGTGGTTCTGGAAATTTAAAATTTAAGCTTTTTCCCCATGCAAAGGGACTTTTTAAGTCATCATATTTGAGGTCTCTACATCTTTGGAATATACTTCTGGGACTTGGGGTTTACATATATACAACAGAGGCATATCAGTCTTAGTTCTGTGTTTATAAAAACTAAAATTGAGGTATTTTATGTTGGTATGCTTGACCTTCTTCAGCATTTTTTACTTGTGATGAATGATTGCTGACATGAGGCTCTAATCTGTAAACTAAAACTTTGTTTACTGATTATGAAATAGACTTTTCTCACCACAGGAAATATACATCAACTCATAACCCTTAGTTTCTAAAATAAACTGAATACATCTTAAAATACAGTTGCCAAGCACATTTGCAAAAAGCTCAAAAGCCATGGAAACCATTCAACACAAATCTCTAAAAAATTTTTTAGTGTAGATTAAGTGTAGATAAATAAAAACATTTGACAAAACCAGTGACTTCCTCATTTAACACACTAATTATGGAAGAAGAGGCCACTGGCCAGCTGGTGAACAGCTAACCTCTAAGTCCAGGGCAGAAAGAGAGGTCTTCCTTTTTCCTTTCAACATTTCCATGCCATCTGTCCTCCTGGGAAGGTCATAACACCATCTACTGCCCCCACTCCTCCGTGGGGCCGTCAGCCATCAACTCCCCCGTTCCTTGTAGGAATGACTCCTCATTTGGTCTGTCATGTCTTCCCATGTCGTCCGTGAGTCTTCCACTCAACAGAAACGGTCTTGACAACATGGATCATCTTCCTGCAGCCATGACCCTCTCCTGCTCTTCTGCTGCCCATTGCCACAGCCGTGCCCCCAGCCTTCCTTTCACTGGTATCTGTACCAACATCCCAACCTGGGACCACCTTCTTCTCACCTCCCCAGCTTCCTCTCAGGAATTCCTACTCCCAGCAAAATTTGGGATAGATCACTGCTCTGACCACCCTTCCACCATCCCATCCCATATCAAACATTCCTTTTACAGGCTTAACTTCCTGGCCTCCAGGCAAACACATCACCTTATCAGTCCCTCTTCTAACACACTAATCTCAGGGAAGCAAAGCCTCCTTCCATCTCCATGCTAGCCCAGCAGCTGAGTGTCACTGAGACACACCATCAAAAATGACTGGTCTCACTCTAAATGCCTATACTCAAGTTGTAGATGTCCTATAAAAGCTACTTCACAGCTTCTCCTGACTCAATCTCCCTGGGCTGTTCCTTCCCTCATTGTTCTGATCTGACAACATTGTGTTTTAGTATGTTCAGGCTGCTACAACAAAAAAACACACATCAGGTGGCCTTTAAGTAACAGAATCCCCCCCTAGAGGCTGGGATGTCCAAGATGTCTAGCAAGCACTCACTTTCTGCTCAAGGACAATCATGCTTCCCTATGTCATTGTTTGTCTAGGAGGTATTGCCTTGTTTCCTCAGAAATCTAAGGACCTGTTCTATCCTCCATAGATACCTTCACACAAATGTGTACATAAACTCATGCAAACATACACACACACACACACACACACACACACACACACACACACACACGTACATACACTCATAATAATAAATTGAAGCCCTCTTAACATCAGCACTTTCAGAATTAAGATTCCAACACATGA
This sequence comes from Peromyscus aztecus, assembly GCA_902168405.1. NCBI lineage: Eukaryota > Metazoa > Chordata > Mammalia > Rodentia > Cricetidae > Peromyscus > Peromyscus aztecus. The sequence goes on along the minus strand of CABHPQ010001380.1, from coordinate 40,121 downwards.
ACTGGGTGGGAGAGTGAGGCATACACAAACATTCAGAGCACAGAACTTTGCCTCATATTTTATAAGGACACAAAAGAGATGAACAGAAACTCCCTCACCTTCCTTCCCTGGCAACAACCAGCCTATCTCACCTGCAACCCAGCTCTGCCTTCTGTTACTATGGAGGCAGAAGTGTCCCTGCCAAAGGCCACCTGGCCTCCTGTGCTTGTGTCTGCCATGTGGATCTCATCCCTCCTCACTGCTCAAGGACATCCCTCCTGCCCCCTCCACTCTCCTCTTGTGCCCTCCAAGTTCTCCCTGTCACGTTCCATCCAGCGCAGTGAACAAACCCACAGCCTTTGCTACCCATCCCCAAACAGAACAAAACCTCCCTTTGGCCCACCAGTCCCCCTTACCTGTTCCTCTTCATAATGAAGTCTGAGAGGGTGATGTCCCCAAATCTATCTACTCACTCACCCTTCCTAAGAGTTCAGTAGGAGATCAGGGTAGCTCCATGTGGATAAGGGAGGTAGGTGGCCATGTCTCCAAGCTCCTCTTGCTTGGCTATGGTGTCCCTTCACTTTCTTTCTCCAACAGCTAGTACCCACCCCCCAGTCTTCCCCTCCCAGATGGTTTTCCTCCCCTGTAGCCCTCACCTCAGCCCTCTGCTTTTTAGATCCTAGCCTCTGTCTCTCTTTCTCATACTCTAAACTTCTGCTTCCACAGCTTAAAATGACCTCTGTACACTAACATCTCTCTATGGATTGCCCCTGACTTTGGCATTTCCCAGTGAAGGCCTACCTGACATCTCAATCCTAACATAGACTAAACCGAAGGCTTGGTTTCTGCCCACTCCACCCCAGGCTGTTCTTTCCCTCAGCTTTACCACCCTAATAAATGGCAGCAGCATCACTGCTGTGCAAGCCAAAACTGTGACTGAGCCATGATTCTCATTCCCCACACCTACACAATCTATCCCAAGCCCGTTCATTCGCTCCATTCTCCTCTGACTGTCTGCCTCTAACCTGGACTTCAGTGGTAACATCTTAACTAGTGCCACTCTTGCCCATGCCCCTGCCTCCTCCTCACCATCTATTCTCCCTAGAATAAGACTAGCTTTCAAATGCTTATATTGTACTGTGTTGCTCAATCATCTAAAAATCCTCCCAATGGCTCCCCATCACTTCTCAACTAAAAGTCCAACGCCTAACTACTTGATCTGCATCATTTAGAGATCACTCCACCTACCTCAGCATTCTCCTCCCATAACACTACCCTCCACCTCACTCAGGGGTGTAGCTACATGGCCTTTTGCAGGTCCCACCTCCACACATGGGTTCCCCACTGGGTCTTCCCCTACCTGTTTCAAACCTGCCATTCCCCTGACCTCCCCCATGCTAGGTTCTTCCTGTGAGTCATAACTAGGTGTTCACAATCACTTTACTCAACATCATATTTTAGTGTTGGCTTAGTGATTGTCAAAACTGTATATTTCCTGTTAATTTTTTCCTGGGCCTGTCTCTGGTTTTCCCTATCTGCAGCACCTCAGCTCTGTAAGAACAGAGTCTTTGATTCAAGTTAGTAGTGCACCTCTACACCTAGATAAGAACACCAGGGTTTTCTGGGAATATTTGGAAACAAACGCCTCTTAGGAAAGGGCTCATGGAAACAGCCTCCAGGTGAGGATGTCCCAAATTATACGCACATTTAAATCTAGTTCTTTTTGTAGGCCAGACCAAAATGCCTTGCTATTTTCTAAAGGTCCTCAGTCTTCATCCCAAAACCATGTTCTCAGAACTTTCCAGAAAGACAAGAAAGGAGGCTAGGAAGAGTGGCTTTCCCTAAGAGGCAGCAGTTTAGATTCTGTTCTGACCTGGGGCAAGCCGTATCTCCAAGCTCTACCTTTCTGCCTTCCTGACTCTGCCCCCTTCCTCTCCTTCCCTTCCTTTCTGCCCACAGAAAGCTGATGCCCCAGATTTACACCCACTCCTACACACACCATTGCACACATACTGTTATGCCATGTTAAACACACCCGGCACTCACACAAACACACATCACCATGCAAACACATTAAACACAATTATACTAGCCATGTAAAACCACACAAATGACCCAATATATTAACTTACAACTATGCAACTACACATATTAACCCACACAATACTCCATACACTTAAACTCATGAAACCTACATTACACACTCACACATACAAACATACTAGCATATATTACACACACAGACCACCCCACATACACATTAAACACATATACAAGCTACCCATGTACCACACCAACATACACACATATACAATAAACACACACTTAAACCATCCCATAAATACTTATTACTACACATCCATATCACCACACACACATACATAATAAGCACACATACAAACCACCCCATAAACACATAACACCACACATTCACACACACTCACATATAACTACACACACTTGCATACACACACACACTCAATAAGTACCTACCACTCATGTATCCTGACACACATATATCTATATACATACAAGAAGGCTAACACATGCACAAACCACCACACAAGCACATTCACATATAGATACAGCATGTATCAACACACATTGGCCTGTATACACCACCTCATTCATGTATACATATACTCACACATATTCACACATATGCCACACACACTTACACTACCCCTGTTCTCACTCCATTCTGTGTCCCCACACTGGCCTCTCACCTTGCTGTGGTCCTTTCTCTGTACTCCCTACAGGCATAGGATCAAAAGGATGGATGGATGGATGGATGGATGGATGGATGGATGGATGGATGGATGGGTGGATGGATGGATGGATGGATTGCTAGGAAGGAGAGTATCCAGCATGGGAACTCACATCACTCATGCCTACCTTCCGTCAGGAAAAACTAGAGTAGGTTAAGGGCTAAAGCAGGGGCCAGCTGTGGAGTACAAAATCCCAAGAGAGCCAGCTCAGGAGCTGATGACAGCAGAAAGTGTCCAGCCAAGAGCCACCTCACATGCTAGCTACCAGCAGAGCCCATCAGGCACAAAAGGAGCAAGCTGGTGGCTGCCTACATGCTGAAGAACATCAAAAGAAAAATGCCCTCACCCCTCCCCCAAAAAAAGCCATGCTCCAGCCACAGTACCTGAAGCTCAACCATTAAAAAGCATTTCTTGAGATTAAATTTCTTCTTTGATGGTTCGTTTTTCCCAGAAATTCTCCCTTGAACACAAAGGCAACCAGAGATGAAGTCACCAACACCCTGATCACGCCAGCAAATCCTTCCACCCCACTGACAGGAGCCTGAAGTCCCCCAGCTTTTACAGGGAAGAGAAGAGAGGTACACAGATCTCTACAGCTCTGGTACTCCTAGGTAGGAACACTGGCCCATCCTCTGCTGGTCCCAGACACCCAACAGCATGGCCATAACCATGGGGCACTCGCCCCCACCAAGCCAACTAACGGTCCCCTCTCCCACCTCCCCTCTCACTGGCTGGCAGAGTTCTCTGTGAACAGGTGGGGGGGGGGATGAAAGGGGTGACAGAGCTACAGCTAAAGCCCAATTTTTGTTGACACTCAGAGTCTCTGACAGCTGTTAGAAGAAGAATGTGATTTTGAAATTTAAATAACACACTTCTGCATTCGGCTCAGGGAGACAACCTGAGGATAAGCAGTTTATCGCCTGAGCCACCATGAAGGGGGCAGGGAGGGGCTGTGCTCCTCCAGCTCCGCCAGCCCACCCACCTGCTTACATCCTCCATTCCGCGGCTGTCTGACAGGAGTCTCTAGATCATACAACCTGGCTTCTGGACAATAAAGCTGAACCTCCCATCACTCTGCACAGCCCAGTCTATAAGGCCCATACCTGCCCCAGGGGGCCAGGGAGCTAGAACAGGTTGGCACAATGGGGGCTTCCCTAGATATACAGCAGAGATAAACTGGGTCCAACCTTCCCTCCGGAGCCACTAGGATGCTCTTCAAAGTGTACTGACTCTGGAGCCTAGGGATAAATCCTTTCTCAAAAGGACAGCCCCACTCACCTCCCTAGTGATGGAGCCTTCTTGACCAAGCAGCTACCTCAAAGTTCCACTGTGTCACAATGGTCAGTATTCAATGTTCCCTGTCTCACTAGGCTTGGAATACTTGGGGGTCCTCTCATCACAAGCTTATCCAGGCTTCCCAGCCATGATGCTGTCAAAAAATGTCAGAGCTAGAAAGCTAGGCCCGTCAGTAAAGGCCTTACTATCAGATCATGAGGACCCAAGTTCAAACCACAGAATAGTTGTGAAAAATCCAGAACTGGTGGTACATACTTATAGTCCCAGCATGAGAAGAGGCAAAGACAGGAAGATCCCTGGGCTCACTGGCCACACAGCCTAACTACTCAACAAGTTCCTGGACAATGAGAGACCCTATCTCAAAAACAAGGTCACCGTACCTGTGGAACAACACCTGAGGTTGATCGTTGGCCTCTATACACAGGTATACACAAGTGCATGTACACATGGACACCACACACACACACACACACACACACACACACACTTACACATATATGAATACACTCACATATATATAACAAAGAAAAAAGAATTGTCATTCCCAAGTTCCCCTTGCTCATCTTCTAAGACTTCCCTGATATCCCAGGCATTGCTGATTCCTGCTTCCCCTGAAATCAGCTTGGGGCAGCATTTGGTCTGAACCACATGAACAGTAAACCACCTATGGGGTGTCCCAGCCAAGGTTCTGTATGTCCCCCTTTACAATGAGGACGCGGGTCTCACCTTGTCAGCAGTGGACTGACTACATGTGTCTCCCACACACACTCCATATGGACTGAATAAAATGGCGTTCATTTCATGGCCCACCTGGACCCCACCTTCTCTGTGAATATTTCTTGGGTCCTGCAAGGTGTGCCTCATCTCTGCGCCTCAGAACTCCTAAGATCCAGCACACGTGGAGCATCTCATGGTTGCTTGGAAAGCTCCGTTTACCTGGGCAGGCCAAACATGCCTACTGAGTCATTCTCTCCCTCCAGTCCCAGACAGCAACCCCAGGGGTCACCATCCACCTGTGTGCCATATACCACTGAGGAGCTGTCCTTATGTCATCACCAGACACAGGTCAGCTGACCTGCTCTGTCTACAAATAAGAAAAATGAGGTTCAGGAGAGCCAAGTGATCCAGAGGTCACACAGTGAATTTAGCAAGGCCAGAATTCAATGCTAAAACTAGCCGACCTCAAAGTCCACATCATCCTTCACTCCAGAGCTCTCGGAGCATACGTAATAGGTGTAAAGCATGGAGGTAGGTACCCAGGAGGTATGTAAAAGAATGTATACACAGGACACAGAAATACGTGCACCACAATTACACACATGCTTAGAACCTAAGAATGAGCACCATGATGGAGCAGCATGTCTTGGAACCAAGAACAGAGGGTGTCCCCTCTCAGAAGTCATACACATGGCTTCTTGGACATGAGTTCTCTCCTATCCTGCAACCCCTAAAAGGAGATAACTGGAGCACCAGCAAGAATGTCCCTAGCCCTCTCTGTGATGCACCCAAGTTAGATGGCCCGTTTGAGTAGACACAACCAGCCTTCTACCCTCAAGCCTCAGAAAGCCCCTGAGCTCGGGTCTCTCACCAGCCACCATCTGTCCCACCTAGTCACTGGAAAACTATCATTGTGTAAGACTTTGACTGAGCCATCAGGGTGCCACTGTCCTCTAAAATAATCACCCTGTCACCTCTATTCTAGCCCCTACAGGCTCTATTCTGCTGTCAGAGGTAATGTCCAGCAAACAAGAGGTAAACTACCATTTCTCAAATGCTATCTAGGCTGACCCGGCCACCATCTACCATCTGACCTTGGGGAAGTTACTCTGTGGCCATTTCTAAATAGCTAACATATTTCCATGCAACACACCAGGCAGAGTGCTTACCTACGTTATCTCATTTGGCCTTTGCAGAAATCCTGGAAGACAGATGTTTCTGCTGGCCTATGAACACTTCTAAGGACACACTAGGCATAGCTCAAAGTGAAACTTGAACCCTAGTCTATGTCTGTCCCTTCTCTCTGAGCCTCAATTTTCTTTACTGTTGGGTGTTTAGGCTCCCTTCCAGCTACAGAAAACAAAGTGAGGGGTTGATTTCCAAACATACTTCAAACACATGTCTCAAACAATACTTGTATGGGATGTAGAGACTCCCTCGGGGATCTCATCCAGAATGCAGAGGCAGAGCCTAATGAAATAGTACCATCTACCCATCACTTCTCTGTGTTCCTTAGGCATGGCCCCAGAGCTATCAGAGACACCCTTGCTTGCCCAAACCAGTCCTTTTTGGTCATTGGTGTCCAGTCAAGTCCTTCACTCTCCATCAGGCCCACCCCCCTGTGAGGTCAGGTCATCTTCCTACAACCTTTTTCAGAGAAACTCTCTGCCTAAAAGCTCTCACTTTCTTCCTTACCTTTTGCCACCCTCACCTGCATCCCCAGATGCATTTAGAGGGTCACAGAAGCCTGAGACAAGAATATTGGTGAATTTCAGCACCTTGACCCCTGGCATCCTGTCTAGACAACCTCCTATCTCCATGGCCCAGGTCCACCTGAGAGAAGATGACCAACTAGCAAGCCCAATTTGGCCTCCATGTGCAGAAGCTAAATTACCTGACCAATTTTACCAAAAGTCTCTTCGCCACCCCGAAGGTATACAGCATATGCCCAGTTTACAGATGTTGCCACTCCAGTACAGAGGCCATGGTGAGGTCCAAGAACACACACACACAATCTGTTATGACCTGTATGTTAAAAGTCCTCCCAGAGCCAGATGTTGAGTCTCCAGCTTGGAGGTGGTAGGACCTTCGGAAGATGGGGTCTAGAGGGAGGAAGTTAGGCCATAGTGCATGCCCATGGAGTGGGTACTAGGACTGTGGCCCCTCTCTCTCTCTCTCTTTTGGATTTCCAGCAGCCATCGAGTGAGTAGCTCCTTCCCTCCACACTCTTGCACCATGGTGTACTACCATTTACCCAAAGCAATGTGGCCAAACCACCATGGACTGAACCCATGACCCCAAATAAACGTTCCCTCCTTCTAAACGGTTTATCTCAGGTATTTTGTCACCAAAATAGAAAGCTGATTAACATATTCAGCGGCCAAGCCTGAATTTGCTCCCAAGACTGTTTAGCACATGCTCTTCACCTATACCGGATACCTCTTCAAATGCTGTGGTTTAGGTTTTCAAGGACAGTTTGAATTCAAAAAAAAAAAAAAACAAGGCAAGGCCAACTTCTCCTTGAAATCTCTCTTCTCGTGTTAAAGTAAAGGCTTTTAACATCCCCGTTGCTATGGGTCAGTCACAGCCACACTGCCCCTGGCTGGCCTTGGACCGGGACTGACTGATCCGTCATTGAACCCAGGGCCTGCCAAGTAAGACTATGAAGAAAGGAGGCGAGGGATGAGGTTGTGCCTTCCCCAGGGCATCCTAGGCAGGCAGAAGCTGTTGTAAAAATTCTGCCAGCCTTTCTTGACAACTGAATCCCAAAAGGACTTTCCAAGAACCCAGCAGGGAGGAAGAGGTCGTGCTCTAGGGGTCCCTGTAACAAAAGCAGCCTCAAACCTCAGACAGGAAATGGTAAAAGATAAAGGCAAGTGGACCCCTAAGATACAACAGCCTCCCTCTTTCCATAGGAACCCAGCTAGTGGGAGCGAACTTAGAGGAGGATAGGCAGACCTGGTACTCCCCGACACAGACTTCTCAGAGAAACGGTAGAGGTGCTGCACACAGCCAAGCAAAGACATACGGAGGTGGGGAGACACGCGCTATCAACTACACGTCATCCTCCAGGGCAGCACCCACTAAGGTCCTGTGCTGGTACAGAATCTCAGGTCACCTTGCCCAAAGGCTCACCAGCCCATGGAGAACCAGGCAGGAGACTATGACAGCCTGAGGTCCAAGCTCATTTGCACTACCTACTTAGTGATGCTACCGCTTCCTCAATGCATTTGTGGGACAATGATGAGGGAGCTCAAACTCGCGTTTTCATCCCTCAGAGGGAAAAACAAAAACAAAAAAACTCGCGTCTGGAGCCGGGAAGCCATGTGCCCAAAGCCCCGTGGAAGATGTGGGGCACATACCACACAGGAGTCTGGCCTCCTGATTCTGGTTCCCACCTTCTTTCTGCTGACTCCCCCACAATGGCTTCCTTGGTTTCTTAGAGTAGGGCTCAGGCCAGGGTCTCCCCTCCCAGCTGCCCCCACTCAAGAGTGTTGGTCCCTGGTTCAACCTCAGGGCTGAGTGAAACTTCCTAGCAGAAAATCTTTATGTAATAGACACTTGACCCTCTGTGGGACAAGGGTGTTGACAAGACAAATGAGGAGCTCACGGGATATGTGGCTTCCAGTCCGCATCTTGCTATCTGCTACCCATTGGTAACTGGGCCAGGCATGGCTCTGGAACTCTGTGTTGATCCAGTCCACTGACCACCAAAAGAGTCAACAGGATCATGTGGTAGTTACCTCTCTTGTTATTGTGGCCAAATGACTCACAAAAGCCACTGAAAGGAAAAGAGGTTTATTTTGGCTTAAGGTCTGAGAGGACACGATCCACCATGGCAGGGTTATGTATGGGAGCTGGAGTCAGTTAGTCTAGGGAAATGGAGGCCTGAAGTAACAGGTTTCACATAGCATGGGTCAGGAGTCTGGGGGCTGGGGCTAGAAGCAGGGCTAGATTATAAGAAGGTCAACCTAGAGTGACTTCTTCCACCAGCCGCACTACCCAGAAGCCTCTGCAACTTCCCAAAATAAAAACACCACTAGGCTTCAAAGATATTAGCCTATGAGGGACATGTCACACTCAGACTATAATGGAGCACCACAGCATCGGATGCCTGGGCTGTGCGGAGGGCACTGGACTGGAACACAGTTCCAGAGCTATTCCTGGCCCAAGTTATCAGGGCCAGTGGGTAGCAGCAGGTAGCAAGATGCTGGCTCTGGAAGCTGCACATTCAGTGATCTCCTCATTTGTCTTGTCAACACCCTTGTCCCACAGAGCATCCAAGTGTCTATTACATAAAGATTTTCTACTAGGAAGATACTCAAAGGTTGAATCCAGGAAACAATAGGAGCCAGAGTTAAGATGAGGACCTTGGACCTCCAGCATTCACAGAGCAAACCCAAAAAGCACATGTCTACACTGTAGTCATCAGCTGGCATCTAGTCAGTGGGCAGCAGGCACATTGGGTACATTTAGACCTCCAATATGTCCCCACCACAGCAGGCTATGCCAACAATGTCCTCATCCTGCATGTGAACCTCAGAGCACAATCTCAGAAGGACCAATCCACAGAGGATTTATACTCCAATCTAATCCAAAACTGTAAGATTTGAAATGTTAGTTGGAAGGGGCTTTAGTCAGTCGATTATACAACCTAGCCACATAGGATGGCCAAAATTTATAAGATAGTTATCACTGTACCTACAAGCAGAGCCAGAAGGAAGCCTACTCTAAGTACAAAGCTACTGTTGGATAGGACTCTACTGGGGAGCCTATAGTAGTGGGCGCCAAAGACAGAGTGTTGTAACTGGCCAGCTTTGAGATCTCCATCTACTTCTACCATCCCCAATTGCCACAAGGGCCCAAGACCATGTCCAGATGACCACTCTCTAGCTACTATAGTTTGAGCATTTTGTTTCTTTTGTTGTGTTGAGATGGGGTCTTATTGTTAGCCTTGGATTCCCTTAAACTTACCATGTAGACCAGTCTGGCCTCAAACCAGCAATTCTCCTGCTTCTGTCTCCTGAGTGTTAGGATTAAAGGCGTGTGCCACCGTGCCTAGCTCTATAGTTTTAACCTTAAATGGCCCCAAATGATCATATATGAAGGACTTGCTCCTCTACTAGAGAGGGAGTAGAAAGTTTAAGAGGCAGGACCTAGTGGGAGGTCTTTAGATCACTGGGAGTGTGCCCTCAAAGAGACTAGAGAGTCCCGATCTCTTTCTCTTCTTCAATTTCAGTTCCCAGATATGAAGTAAACAGTTTGGATCCATGCCACAGCCATCACAACATACTGCCGCGGGTGCCCAGCAGCAAGTGAACCAGTCATGAAGTAACACCTCAGAACCTGTGAGCCAGAGGGAAACTTTCCTCCCTAAGTTGATGACATCAAGAATTTTGTATAGTAATAGAACACAACAAACACACGGGCCGAAGCCTCCCTTCTTATTAGAATCCCGGATTTCTCCCACCAGGGACACACACTCCATCCCCCTCAGGGTCATCTAAAGGAGGCATCTTCAGATGGAAGGGAAGGTATCATGTCTAAGTAGCAATTTGGTCTTCTGGGTGCACAAAAACAAACAGACATTCCAACCCTATGACACAAACTTTATTTCTTGGTACTTAATTTCTCTACCTGAAGGAATTATTCCTCTCTCCCTAGAGGGATAATAATAGCAAAAGGCAATTGAGAAGTATTGTTGTAGAGACTAGGAAGCTCACAATTTGGGGCAGTGCTTCTTAACAAGCAGTGAGTCTGCCCCCACAGGGGACACTCGGCCGTGTCTGAAGACATTTGTGCTTTTCACACCTTGGGAATGTGTAAGTGCATCTAGAGACAACTCTTCGGACAATGCTAAACATTCTATGATACACACACCAAAAAAAACTGCTGACAAGGCCAAAGTGTATCCATTGCTGCTGTTAAGAACCAGGGTTCAGAGTGATGGGAGCCCTAAAAGGTTCCAAAGCCTGGAGCCCAGATCCCTGTGCTCAGATTCAGAGAACAAGCTTTAGTCTGGCCACTAGAGCTGGTAAGAGCTGACCACACACACACACACACACAGAGAGAGAGAGAGAGAGAGAGAGAGACAGAGAGAGAGAGAGACAGAGAGAGAGACAGAGAGAGAAACAGAGAGAGAGACAGAGAGAGACAGAGACAGAGACAGAGACAGAGAGACAGAGAACAGTTCCAAGATGGAGAATGCTGGCCCCAGCGCCTCCCAAACACAGGAGGGAATAACAAGAAGAAAGGGTCACAAACCTCATCTAGTCCTTTTTTCTAATGTTTTTCATGTATATGTGTGTGCATGGACATTCATGCATGTACAGGTGTGTGTATGTGTGTTCATGTATTCACAGGTTTGTGTGCATACAGAGGCCAGAGGATAATGTTAGACATCACCCTCAGGAATCCCATCCACCTTCATGGGGACTGGGTCTCTTACTGACCTGGAGCTCACAATTAGGCTAGGATGGCAGGTCAGCGAGCCTCAGGGAATCCTCCTGCCTCCACCTCTCCAGCCCTGGGATTACAAGTTTGTGCCACCATGCCCAACATTTTTTACATGGGTGCTGGGAATCACACACAGGTCTTCGTGTTTGCAAAGTGAGTGTTTTACTGGCTAAATCACTCCTCTATCCCTCAGTTCATTCTCAAGCATGGGCCCAACAGGCAAAGCAAGAGCCCAGCGTGGTCTTTCTCATTCCTCAAGGAATCACCCAGGAGCAGATGATTTCCACCTCAGCCACCTCTGGTGGCTCAAGCAGTGGAAAGGAAACCCACAGCAGACTGGATAGTGGGGACACTAATATAGCTGAGTACACCTTATCTGAACTGCTAAGGACCGGACATGCTCAGTATTTCAGATGGTTACCAGTTTGGGGCTATTTGCATATTCATAATGAGATGTCATAAAGATGGGACCCAAACACAACACTGGTTTGTTTCATGCATACAGATACACACAGCCTGAAGGGCCTCTTATACAATACTTCCAGTACAACTGCTTTTTCACTTTGCCCCATCACATAAGGTCAGGTGTAGAGTATGCCCCCCGGCAGCATCATCTCGGTACTCAACATATTTTAAATTTTAGAGCAATGTTGGATTTGGATGTTTAGGATGAAAGAGCCTCAATCTATAACAGCAAACGTGACCAGGATTTCCAGAACACACATAAGGATCCTTCTCCATGCCATGTGCTTTACAGTCCACTGACTCACTACCTATCCAAGCAGATAGGGTCTTCCTCACTCACAAGTGAGGGAACTGAGGCACAAAGAGGTTGGTAAGCAACCTGAACAAGGAACGTGCCAAACAGAAGAGCCAGAGAAGTAGAAAGAGAAATGGGGATGAGATGGGTGACGGAACATCCGAGCGGCATCAGGTTTCAAGATCTATCCATGACCACCAAGGAGCCAGACAGAGGCTTAACTCCAGGCACTACTGAAGGAAGGAGGCCAGGGAGCTTCCTAAAAGCCAGGAGCCAAGGCTCAAAAATGGTAAGGAGCAAGCAGGCGGAGAGTGGAGTCAACAGAAGACCAGGAAAGACACCTGAGTCCAAGAGATGAATGGGTTACGTCACAGGGATGAGAGGAAAACACAGGACAAGCACCAGTGAGGGTCACTTACCTGAGAAGATTGAAGCAAGCCTGAAGATGTCTGAGAGGCGTGAGGTCACAGGCTCATAGGGGGAAGCTTCATAGAACTCCTCACCTGGAAGAGAGGCGGGGCATAAGACACAGGCTCCTCTCAGGTAAACCACCAGACAGCAACTCTGCCTAAGAAAATCTAGTAACACACCCCAAGCCATCTAGGATGTGAGGGAGGCCAGCCCTTGCTGAAGTGGAAAATGCTGTGCAGGCAAGTTAGGGGTGAAAGTTCATTGCGTAGAGACAAGTTATGTCTCACCAATTAGAGCAGGTAAGACTGCTTGCCATGTGACTTCCCTGCAGGACCAACCCTCTTTAAAGGAGTCTGGGAGAAACGGTAGCCCTGGGAAGGTCAAGTGCAAGTCACAGAATCTGGAGACAGAGGTCCTACTAAAATTTTTAGTTCAATTTCCCTGTTTCACAAGAGAAGGCTCGTGGGTAGCCCAGCAGCGTAGCACGTGGGAGTGGGGGTGTCCCACAGCTTCGTGCGGCAGACCCAGGGCTCATATGGTCTCCTGGAGACCCACCCTCAGAATTTCCCCTTTGCCTCATGTCATGTCACCGGAAAGAGTCTAGCTGGGAAGATCGAAAGTCACGAGGTGAAAGGTCTGACCCCATGCGCCTATTTCCCTGGCCTCTAACAGACACCCTTCTAACCTCTCCATGACCTGTTATCTCATGTGCCTCCTCAAAGCTTCAGAGGGCATCAGAGACTTGGAGTAGAAAGGCAAGTGAACGGCAGGAAATAAATGGCCCGGGATGCCCAGGAGACCCCTCACCACATTATCGAGAATCCCATACCCTCAGCGGACACCTTGCAAGAAAGGAAATATCCCCAGGAGACCTGACCAGTGAGGAGAAATCAATGCAAACTCACTCAGACTGAGTGTGTGGTGATGGGGAGGGGCAGACAGGGGGTGACCCACAGCCTCACACATTGATTTCCTATCCAGCAGGGCCGGGCGCCACAGGCAGGCACCCTTGCCTACAGAGCGCCTGGGTGAGCAGCATCTATGAAGGATGTCCCTGGAAGAGGGAGCAGAGACTGCCCCTTAAGAGGTTCCTTTATCCAGCCCAAGAGGCCACAGAGAAGCGGGACTCAAGATCCAGTTAGCCCTGGGATGGTTCATAGCCACTGAGTACTTTCTTCATTAGAGAAGGTACCTGTGACCTTGGGCAAAGATAGCCAAAGCACGGGGAAGAAGCTCACTCCCTCCTGTTGAGAGGAGTTCCAGCCTGCATTTTGCCTCATAGGAAATGCTGTGTGCCAGGCAGCACCCAACCCACACAGTGTGTGACCCACTAGAATCTGCTCGCAGTTTCCTCCATTGCCTCTCATGGTCTAAGTGCCACCCATTGCACCCACTGAGGCTCAACTTACTCTCTCCGGGGAGACTCCTGGGGGTGGGGCCCCCAGGCACTGCCACATAGTAAATCCAGACAATGTAAGAGAATTGCTGTTAGTATTTAAAAAAAAAAAAAAATTAAAGTTGCACTGCACTCTCTGCATGCCGCAGCCCCAAACACACTTCAGACACACTAACTTACTCTCTTCTTCGCTGCTCTGAGAGGTAGGCACTATTGCTCCCCTACTATGCTGACAAGGAACAAGGAGCGCAGAGGGAAGTAACTTGCTCCAAAGTGACTTGGTTTCGTTGCCTAGTAAGCAGCAGAGCCTGACTTTAGACCTGGGGTGGTAGTACTAGAGCACAATGCTCTCTCACTTTTTGACACTCTCCCAAGAATCATGTGGCTCTTCAACAGGCCCTGTGGTCAGAGCTCTGCTGCCCCTGCACTGCCCAGCTGCCCCCTTGCCCAACGGTAGGAAACACAGGCCTGTGTCTGGTTGCAGGACAGCCCACACCATTGGCTAACCAGGGGTCCTCTCTCTCTATGCCCACTATCTTTTAAATGGTCTGTTCCTGCTGCTGGGAACACCAGGTAACATCAAGTGTGGGCCACTGAAACCAGATCCAGGGTGCAGATCCTGGACACTGATCCATGGGGTGGGGCTTTGCTCTTCGTGGTCTAAAGATCGGGGACCCTGAATTTCAGAGTCACCTTTGGAGCGGCCATTGGTGACATCCCCACTGTGGCCATGCATGGTTGTGATGACAAGAAAAAAAGAGACCACCCCCAACCCCCACAGCCCTCTTCCCGGCCACAGGATCACCCTCGGCACAACCAAAAGAAACCTGGATGTGGTGTGAGGACCAAGAATTCAGCCATCAGCTTGCTATATGCCCTGGACAATCATTCTACCCCTGTGACTCAACTTCCCCGACAAACAGGATCAATGGATTACAGCTCTGACTCCCTAAACTCAGTGGCCACATCTTCAGGGGTCATATGCCTGTCACACTGGCTCCCCTTCCTCCGGTGCCACCTCAGCTCCTGCTACAGGTATGGGGTTCTGGCACTGGATGGAGGAAACAAAAATCTGGGCAAGTACAACTGACCTCAGGGTCAGAGGGAAACCAAAAATTGGAGGAAGGTCCCATTTCCACCCCCCCCCCCCCTCCCTCCCCTCTCGGTGGGTCTTGCCCTCCCCTGGGCCCCAGGCTCAGCCCAGCTACTAAGCATTATTAAGGTGTAAGGAGAAGGTACCTACAGCCTCCCCCAGGAAAATGACTCAACCTTACCATGAATTATTAACTCTTGGGCAGACCTTATCACTCACAGGGATATAACCTCCTGCTCAAAGGCCTCCTGGTTTCTCCTGATGGATCCTGAACAGTAAATCTCCAGCCCTGAGACCTGGGAGAAGAGGTAGTAGCCTCTTAGAGAGAAGAGGCAAGCGTCCATAGAAGGGGGTAAGCCAGAGTGTATTTCTGGAACCCTCTCATGGCAAGTATAGGTTCTACAGTTTCTGTGGGACTCATACCCTCAGAGGCATACAGTAGAGTTCACAGGTGGTCATTGAATGAACTCACAAGTCATCTCCAAACATGGAACCAAAGACAGCCATGTGCAGTGAGGTATTCCAAGTCCAAAAGGGCCTTAAAGATCCCATGGTAGTGACACATCAATCCACACAGCATCGTGCTCACTGCTGCCATCACACAGCAGTGATGCCTCACTCCTACTGCTTCTGATCACGGGTTGTCCTGCACACTGGCGAGACAATGCCAAAGGGAGCCACCAAGGCGAGAGGGCTGCTCCTGCTAAGAAATTCAATCAGCCCGAGATACTTCTAGTCAGTTCCATCACTTCCCCTATCTGCTGCTACGCAACCCATGCTAGCCCACCTCCACCAGCTGTCTGAAGGCCTAAGTTCAGTTCCCAGCAGGCTCACACTGTCTGTAACTCCCAACTCCAGAGAATCCTGTGCCTCTGGTTTCCATGGGCACCTGCAGGCACATGCTCATAACCGTGTGCAGACATACACACCTGCACATAATTAAAAGTAATCAAAATAAATACTTTTAAAAACCTCTGAAAATGAAAACGAAAGACAAAACTATCCACTCCGAAAAGCAAGAGGCTCCATGATGTGCATACCAGAGGCAGACCATTAGGTATACAGTGCCTCATGTCAGATGTGGAGAAGTACATGTGTTAGGACAGCCTTGCCTTCTTCAGGGCTTCTAACTCCTGGAATGGAGTTGCTGGAGAGAAGTAGGCACCTAATGTCTATGGAATCACTCTGCTCTTGATGGCAGTAATCCCAGGACTAAACGTATGCACTTCCTATGTTCAGAGCATATCTAAGCCATCTTGGTGACTGCTGGAGATCCCTCTCTCTTAGGACTCTGTAGCTAGACTCCTCCCTCCTTTCACCTTCTCTTCTGGTACTCTACAAGGGAACTCTTCTCTCATCTTAGGCTAATGGGCCAGCTCTGTCCCTGGACCCACCCCCTGTCCTCACTCCCAGAGGCATAAAAACACAGAGAACCTTCCTGTTGTCTTCCCCCAACCTCTCCATCACTCCTCTCCTCCTTTGGGGTTTAGACAGCCCTACCTTCTCTCACCTTTAAAAGAGAAAATAGGTCATCCTTCTGTTCTCTTTACAAAAAGAAAAAAAAAATCTAGGAGAAGTTATCCATATTCATCATGTCCAATCCTCTGCCTCCATTCACTCCCTAACCAGGGCTCTGTCCCCAGAAGCCTCCTAGGAGGCTTACCCAAGTGGCAGCAGGGATACCTCAGTCTTTCTCCTGCTTGAGCTGAAGTGTGTGAGCTGTTGAGAGTCCTCTGTTTCCTTGATGGTCCTCCCAGTCCTCTTCCAGATCCTTCCCAGTCACCTGTGCGCATCCCTTCCCTCACCTATCCTTTAACGACAGTGGTCCAGGAGCTCCCCCACCACCCTTGTTCTGTGATTGCACCCACTGTCTTAGCTCCAGCTTCTAAACACAGGCTCATGTACACTCCAGAATCTCTCTAGAACCATATCCTCCCCTGAGCTCCATGCCTGCATGTCTGTGGGGCTTGACCCAATGACAGGCAGGGAGCCCCAGAGAAACGCCACACCTCCTGCCTTCTTCTACTCAAAGCCATTGCAGGCACAGGAAGCTGGGGGTCTTCCAGGGCCATGCTTTCCCTTCCCAGCTCATAGGCAGTAGTTACCAAAGCATGTTGATTCTACCTTGTTCAGAAGCACTTAGATCTACCTTCCCCTTGGTTGCCCTGTCTGTTCCTGTCTTTATCCCTGCCTGGGGTCACAGTCCCTGCAACTGACAGTCTTCCCTAGAACTACATGGACATTCTTCTGGAGTATCAATCTGATCAGCTCCCTTGAAATCTGAATTAAAACCATTCAGACTTCCTGTTGCCCATCAGGTCTCTTTCCTCCTAGCCCCCAACCCTTCCAATCCACATTCTGCGTTGTCCGGTTACTTCCAGTTCTTCTTGAAGATTCAATTCTCAGGCCTGACCCTAACATGCTTCTCCCGCCACCTGCCCACTCGTAGTATTTCACCTGGGTGGTGACTCCATCCCAGCCTAGAGTCAGCACCTTCCCAGAAGGCTCTTTAGATTTTTTTTTTTTAACAAGGGCTTAGATGCCCCTCTGAGGCGTCCTACCATGCCCTGGGTTTTTCCATCACAACACTTATGCCTTCAAATGGCAAGTTCAACCTTCTTTACTGCACTCCATCCCAGGTTGTAAGTTCCATGAAGGCAAAGACAACACCGGATTCTAGACTATTCCAGCACCACAAAGCAACAATGCACTCTCAACGAATGCTTGCTGACTTAGTAAATGAACATCTGGCCAAGGTGACCAATCATCCTGAAGTATATGCAAATCTCAAGGCCCTGTCTGGACCGAGGAGGAGTATTGAGGGGGTGTCACTGGGGGAGGGGCTCTCAGATTCTGCCTTGGGCAGACTTGGGAGGAGCTTGCCTAGAGGCTTAGGACCTGTTGCTCATGTCCCATCCTGAGCTCCTAAGCTCTGTATCAAGTGCCTAGGTCAGCCCTTGGACCCAGAGACCACATGAAGACAGCAAGGCTCTAGGCTCAGCTCCAGGCAACAAGGCATCAGGGTGGCAGGGGTTGGTACCTCCCGTTCTCTATCTGCCTGGTGCCTCTTCCCTCTCCTGGGCACAACTTCGTGCTGCCCGTGCTTGCATCCCGTCATCCAGCTCATCCTCCATCCTGGTCATTTCCCTTTCTCCATCGCCATTGTCCTCCTAGGAGGGGTAGCTACTTCCCCTCGATTCTAGGTTCTCTTGTGGGTAACACGGGGAGCAGAGCAGATCACCCTTCTACCAAGTCCTCCTTTCTGACCCCCTGGCTGGATGCATCCCTTTAGCCACCACCACCCTTCCTCGGGGCCCACCCAGGCTTACCCTCGGTCAGCCCCAGGTGGATGCTCCAGTAGATCTGCAGACACTGCAGCTCCTTCTTCATGCCCCGCTTGCAGCGGCAGTCATACAGGGGGCTTTCCTGCAAGACCTCCAGGGCCGCCTGGCACTCCTTATTGGCCAGCATGGTATTGCGATCCCGGCCTGCCAGGCACTGCCGAAGGGTGCGGTACCTGGAACTGCAGTTGGATTCAGCCGCACACAGCTCATTGGCCCGGACACAGTCCACTGGGGGGCGCCAGCCGTGGAGCTCAGAGCCCTGCAGGGAGGAAGGGCTGGCCAAAGAGCGGAGGGTTTCGTCTGGGTAGTGGGGAGGGAAGACAAGCGTGAATAAGGGCTACCATAGTCTCCGACCCCAAGGCAGGCCTAAGGCTTCAAGGAACTTCTCACCCGCTTTTATACCAAAGTACACCAAGATCGAGGTCAGCCCAGACCCAGCCTAGTCAGCCATGGTTCACATTCATTTCCTCCTGAGCACAATCCTAGGCAGTGGAACACCTCAGGAGAAATCCAGGAAGGCCTTCACTGAAACCTGCAGGTGGGCTACCATGCCAATAGTCCAGACAGAATGTCACGGCCTTAACAAGGCGTGGTAGGGTTTGTGCAGAGTGATCTCACTTCAACTCCCAACCAACAAAACTCTGTTCCATCCAAGGCCTTGGTTTGAAGGCACTAAAACTCAATGAACCTTCAGAGACTGTCTGGACCTCAGAGAGACCCAAGAATCAAGCCTCAACATCATATTCCAGGGAAGTTCAGGTTCAAAGGAGGGAGACAACTCAAGGTCACACACAGAGAGGCGGAAAGCCCCCTCTGTCCCTTAGCCTCATCATCCCATAGCATTAGGCTTTTAGAAGACAACCAGAAACCAACCTAACCCTGTGGTCCAGGAGGCCCAGGAGGGAGAAGCAGAGACCCCTTTTAGGCCTTCGCCTTTCCATATTTGCCAACTTCACACCAGACAGTGGCCTGACCAAGTGCCTGCATGGCCAAGTTCCACCCCAGGCCCCTGCGAAAGAGAATGCATTGGACCAAGCACAGGAGCAAAACTGCTCTCCCTGGCGCTCCTTCCCTATCCGAACTAGCCTCTGCCACCTCCATCTCTCATCGTCTCTTGCTTCCTGTCTCCCAGGGGCTCTGTTCTCAGCATACCTCGTCACCTTTTCCCTTTGAGCCTCCTTTTCCTTCTTTTCCTCCCTATTCTATCCTGAAATACCTATTTTTTTTTATTCCTTCCAAAAGCAAAATAATCAATCAATTACAGAAAAGAAAGAACGTCCCTCCTTCAGGCCCTGCCTTCCAGCCTGAGCTGGCTTTAACCCACCCCTCTTATCTGCTTCCAACAGTATCCTCAGAAGGGAGGGGCTTGAAGACTGGACATGAAGGGCAGAGAGCAGCTGGCCAGACCCTTTCAAAGCCAAGCTCCCAAAATGGTTTCCTCCAGATATGGACGACATCTTCTGTCTCTCTGTGCTTGCTAAACTTCTAACTCCAGACCCTGCAAACCCCCCCCCCCCCCCCCCCCAAAAAAAAGCCCCACACCACTGCTAGAGCAATGACTGCCTTCTGAAAGACCCAAAGAATAATTTGAGAGACTTCCTCCACTCCCTCCCACTCCAAAACAGAATAAAATTCTAGGCCATTAGTCCCTTCCTCAGAATACCGCAGAATTCCCCCACCCCATTCTTGCCCAGCCGCTCTCAGGCCTTCTCCCTGGGAGGCCCTGCTCATGGGGGAGCTACTGCAGGGAGACAGCGACACCTACAGGTAGAGCTGCACACAGCAAGCCTATCACTCCCCAGAGCCCCTGCTGGGGGGAAAGAAATCATTCCCAATGGGCCTTGGGCCTTTCCCACAAGGAAACAGCAAAGGAGATGAAGGGGAGTTGGACTCCCGATGCAGGAGGCTCCAGTTAGAGCAAAGGAAAATTTCTTCCCTCACTGACCACACTCCTGTCCCAGAACAGAAACAGCTGAAGAACGTAACCACGCTGAGACGAAACAAGAGGTAGAAACCTATACGGAGCAGGAGTTACTGGAAGCAAGGTCTGCCCAGGCGCTAGCCTTAGATGTGTCCTCCACAAACGCTGAGGTAGCAGCTCTCTTTCTAGGCTTCAGCAGATTCCTACATCGCTTTACAGGACTCTAGTGCCTCTGGGCCACCCAGGAACAGCTGAATCACCACGCCCCCAACTTGCACCTGTCTGCCCCTCTCCGTCAGCCAATCCTGAGCTCCCACTGACTTGTCCCAGGGTTGCAGCAGGAGTTCACCTTCCACCTGACTGAGCTAAAGGCTGAATTGTCCGAGGGAGGCTCAGAATGGGAGAAGCTCGCATCCTGGGTCTTCTAAGGCCTCGGAATTCACACAGGTTGAAAGTCAGGCTAGAAGGCCCAGAGAATGCAGCGATAAAGCGACTCTCTCTGCCTACCCTGAAACTGAGCCCAGAGTTCCTAGGATGTCCTTAACACAAGCCTCTGTTGGCTCCCATGCCAATATCGAGGGCCTCCTGGTCCCGTCAACTGCTGTTCGTGATATGCTCTGCAGACGACCAGGATATCCTTCCACCAACTGTCCTTACCTCTGGGACTCAGCTTCAAAACTCCCAGAAGCATCCAAGCCCAGCCAGAGAAGGGAATCTCAGCAACCAGGAGCCGCTAGCCAAGAATCAAGAAAAGACTTGGCTTCCTGGTCTGAAGGAAGAAAACTTGGATCTATCAAGAATGGACAGTGTGCAGTAGTTCCAAGGAACACAGGAGAGAGGAGGGTGGAGGTCCAGGTTGCCCTCCTGCATCCAGCATCCTCTCAGATGTGTGCTAGAACGCCACCAGGGATGGATCCTCTGCCCACTCTGCTCCAGACATTCTCTCCATTGCCTTCTCTCCATGTATGCCAACACTTGGAATCTGGTTGGCTGGGCTAAAAGGCCTTTCTCTCCACTGCAGTCCTCTGACACTAGATCTCACTCAGAGCCTTTGAAAAGGCATCTGAAGGCCCTTGTTGGGGTGCAGGGGGTGTGGGGGGGGACACACGACTCTTCACCATGGCCCCCAGCCAAACTGCCGACTTGAGGCTGAAATCTCAAGCTGCTAAGGAATCTCCGTTCTGAACTGACTTTCCAACTGGTTCCCAACTGTAGTCTTCTAGCCAGGAAAAGGGCCATTGGATTTAAGTTTCCTTCACATCGCTCCATCCTGTCCTATCAGAGCCTTTCAGAACCCCACAGTCTGTCATTCAGCTGAGCCCTTTTTCCCAGCTTTAGAAAGGGACTTCTCAAGGGAGAGGGGACTGAAGAGTCATGACCCAAGGAGATGCCAGTCAACCCTCTCCTCTCCCATCTCAGCCCCTGGACAGCAGATGGTGGTGGACATCTCTGCTCTCTGCTCATACTCCACACACATGCTTTCACATACCCATACACACCCATTATGTGCAGGATGACCAGAGCCACTTCTGTGGAGAGCTGACTCCTCAGTCTCCTCGGCTAGGAACAACCCCATGTGCACCTTGGAGTCTGTTACTGGAGGGGGCTGTCCTCCTCTACTGCTGGCCCTCAGAGAGGACCCCTACACCTGGAAGCATGCATCCTTGATGGTGGTAGGGTACAATTCAAGAGCAGGCAATCTGGCTGGTTTTGCCTGAAATGCAGTTTTCTTTTCCTCTTGGCTCTGATCATTCTAAGCCCCAGAAAGCTGTGTTTTCAGACCATCAATGAAGAAAAGGTCAAATTTTGTGACAGTTCATTCAGAGTGAGAGTCCACTTCCCTAAGGCTGCTGGAAAGGAAGGGCTGCAGGATGAATATGAGCCCAGAACATCTTCTGCCCTCCTGCTCGGTCCCTCCTACCCCAGAGGGTTACTGCCTCTGGTGAAAGCAAGCCTGGTGAAGGCCACGCCCCAGGGCAGGGCCCTGTCCCCTGGGAGTGCTTTGGCTAGGCGGTAGAAAGTCCGTGAGCAAGCAAAGGGCCCAGGATACAGCCAACACTGACTTTACCAGACTACAGATCTGCAGGACCAATCTGGAGGGCACTTCTTAGACCATGCACATCTTCCATCAGCAAAGTCTACCTCCCTGTCTGGGTTATCCATAACCCTTTCTGCTGGAGGTAAAGGTGATCCCCTGATCCTGCTTGGTAGCCTAAGTCTCTCTGGACTGCCAGAAAGCCATGACCCCCCCCCCCAGAACAGCACCTGCGCTGAAACAGATGACACACACACATACACACACACACACACACACACACACACACACACACACACACTTTCCAGAACACAGAATCCACACACAGCCTTGTAAACATCTTTTCTTCACCTGTGCAAGAGGAAATCAGAATCTATCCCTAGACCTTGCTTGCCAAGCAGCTGAGCTTTTACAAAGTAAAAGGGGAGGAGGGATGCTCTGCTGGAGCTCAGAACCGCTGGGCAGACACTCCTCCCTGTCACAGAGGGAGAGGGCTTACCGGATGAGCAGTGAGTGGTCTTTAAGATCTGTTTTCCCCCTTTGCAAACATTCCCCATTCCACCTGCTTCTTCCCAAGGAGTAAACTTTGGCTTCTTCCCTTGTGCCTCTAGCCCCAGGCCCCAGGGCGGTTGCTCTGAAGGCCTTGAACACCCATTTGCAAGCCTGCGCTCAAGCCTATCCATCTGGCTTGGGTCTAGGTGGAAAAGGAGGCAATGGGTAGGAAGAAACTTGCAAAGTGCTCCTGAGAGTGGGGAAATGGGGTGCTTTCCTGAGGCTGATTGGCAAGTAGGAGGTGACTACAAGGGCTCCCCGCAAACGTCCAAACCAGGACCTTCTGCAGAAACCCACCGACTCAGAGAGCAATCAGGAAAGGAGAGACTAGCTAGACAGCTACCCGCCAGGCTCTCCCCTCCCTCCTTTCTTCCACACTAAGAGTTGTATTTTTTTTTCTTCCTAACTTGCTGCAAATTGAACCCATTATTTTGAGAGAAATGAGCGTTATCACCGCCTGCAAGTAAGCGTGTGCGCGCGCGGCGCGTGAGTGCGTGCGGAGATGGTTTGAATGTTGGAAGTCTCCTTCTCAGTCCTCCGCGCAACCAGCCAGCTACCGCACGGCTCCCTCCTCCAGAACCTCCCGGGCTGTTCGCCTCCCCGGAGCCTCCCCCGGAGCCCCGGCCCAGTCTCCCAGCACGGCGCTCTCCCGGTGTCTCCCGCGGCGCCCTGCTTGCAGCCCCCAACCCCACCCCACCCCCGTGCCCAGCTTCCAGCGGGCGCCTGAACGCGCGCAGCCCGGTGTGGCCCCCAGACTCGCCACCTGCAGGTACTCACCTAAAAAGAAGAAGAGGCAGAAGGCGTTTGCCAAGATCATGTTAAATAAATCCCACAGTTGTGTGTGTGTGTCTGTCTTTCTCCCTTGGGTTTAAAAAATAAAAAATAACAGCGATAATAATAACCGCCAAGCAATGATAATGACCCCCAAATCCAATGCGGAGATCCCGCCGGGCCGCCGGTGGAAGATCCGGAGTCCTGGGGTTCTGGCAGCTGGCTGGAGGGGGTAGGGTGGGAGGCGGGTGGTGGGCTGCCTCTCGACGTCCCCCTTGCCACTGAAACCAAACACACGTAGCTATGTGTCTGGCTGCCTTCTAAGCCAACAGACTAGTCCTGAGGTCAGCCCAGCCCTTCGCGCGTCCGGGAAGGCGTGAGTCCCCGCGGGTCCAATTCCCCTGCACTTCCCAGGAGGGGACTGGAGAGGTGGGGGCGAGGCGATCTGAAAGTGAAGGGCTAGAAGAAAGCAACGAGGAAGGGGGGTCAGAATCAATGCAAATAGGAAAGAAATCCACCGACGGATAAGGAGCAATCCAGTAGGAGCTTCTAGGACGGGAGACCAGAGTCGCTTCTTTGGCACCAAGACGAAGAAAAAGATTCAAAAAAAAAAAAAAAGAATCTCTCCCGCTAACCCTTGCTCGGTTCACTTTTTTCTAATGGAATTCCAGTGCCGGGGTGCTTGTGCTTGCGTGTGTCTTTCTCTCCTCCCTCCCTCTCCTCTCCCTGGCTCTCGCTCTTTGCTCTCGATCTCCGCTCTCCCTCGCTTGCCTCTCCCTCCCTACTCCCTCTCTCCCTGCTCCTCCCTCCGCCCGCTCCCTCCCCCTGCACAGCTCCCTCGCCCAGGCTCTCACGCCTCTCCCCACTCCTCTGCCCGGGGCTCGGCGCTCCGGCTCCCTGGCGGCTGGCAGCTCGGAGCGCGGGAGCGCGGCGGAGCAGCGACACTCTGCAGCAGCCGTGGTGGAGACTCCGCGGTGGTAGCGGCAAGGCGGCGGTGGTGCTGGCGCCAGGGAACACTGGCCTAGGGGTGAGCTCCACCGCTGGCTTCCTCTGCTCAGCTGTCCGCCCTTCCTGGGACTAGCCTGCCGCCTCGGCCAGAAACCGACTGGATCCCCGGGCTAGTGTCCACGCTCAAACCTACGAAGCCCACGATGCCTCCACGCCCCCTCCTCTCCATGCAATGTCTCGTTCCCCCTAGACGAGGGCTTGCGCCCCCTAAGCGCCACTGCCCCTGCACTGTACTCCTCCAGGGCCATGAGGTTTTGGAAACCTGGGAAAGCTGAGTGAGGCTGGGGGACACTGAGGCCCCCCGGTGCGGGAGCCATCCTGGATGCATGGGGGGGGGGGGCAGGGCAGTAGAAAAGCCCCGGCCTGGTGGAGGTCTGGAAGAGAGCATCACTCTCTGCAAGATGATGTATCCCTCGTGGGAAGCCGGTCTGGGCAGCACCCCAAAGGAACTAGGGTTCCCAAAGATGCCCCTGCATGCCAGCCCTCCAAGCTGGAGAGCATCCTGAATGCCTGGGTCCAGCTCCTACACATGTGTTCTGCATGCGGAGCTTGGAAACTTTCACTGCTCACTGGCGCCTCTCTTGCCAGTAACCCCCCCAACACAGACACACACACACACACACACACACACACACACACACACACACACACCAGCTTTGCAGCCATTCCAGACTTTTCTTTCCCAGTTGGTCTCTCATCCCCTGGACCAGAAAGAAGGTTGTCTAGGTGTCCCAACTGCCTCCTCCGAGGCCAGGGAACTAACCTGGGTTCGCACCCCAACCTACTGGGGTGTCCCAAGACACAGAGCACTGAGGCCTCCACTTCCAAGCCCCACCCCCACCCTCACCCCCACAGAGATGGCTTGGGCTCCCCAGAGCTAGTTAGGGAGCTGCTGGCCACTCCCGGGTCCCGGGGCTGCAGGTGGGGACCCCTCCGGATAGGAATTCCTCCCCAAGCCAGGGGACAATGGATCCATCTGTCATTGGGCCCGGCTCACCGGCGTGTTTCAGTCACAGAATTTACAATAAAAGCCCAGAAGCACCACCGAAAAAAAGAAGCCTCTGGCTGGGAAAGGGTTGAAGAGGAAGTGAGGTTGCTGACGGAGGTGGCAGGGCGGCAGACAGCCAGCGCACACACCGCAGCGCTCTCAGGATCATACAACTGACCGACGCACACTGGGCACCCTAGTTCTGTGCTCCTCTCTGACACACCCTCCGATACCCCGAATCCCTGGCTTTTCGCACTTGTGTGTCTTGCCTGCAGCTCCTCGCACCCTGATTGTTAGGGCCTGGTTTACACCCGTGTCTCATCAACTTTCAATGTTGAAAAAAAAGAAAGAAAGAAAGTGGTCAACATCCAAGGCTTATTTGGGAGTGTCTTTTAAAAAAACATTGCTAAATATCAAGACGGTGGAATAGAAGAAATGCTAGAAATCTACTTAGTGTGAAGAGAGGGGTCACTCACAAAACCAGGAGCCTTAGCTAGAGGGAGCAACTTCCATCTTGTGGATTTAGGCAGGAAGGCAGCTTTTCCCAACTGTGGGAAGCGCCTAATAGGTGTCTCATATAGCCCATTGAAAGACAATGTTCCTAGACCCTACATCCAATAACAACCACTGTGATAACTAGGTAGTGGAGGGTTTCCAGCAGAAAATGGGGAAATGCTCAGTACTGAAGCAACAGAATGCTGGCTTCTCCCCGTCCCTCCTCCAGGCCAATTCTGTTTTACAAAATGACTTCCCAAGAACCTTGGGAAGTCTCCTAGGTTCTTTCCAAAAAGTGGGGAACTTAAAGATCTGATGTCAGCCAAGTGTAGGCAAGTGTAGGTTAAAAGATGAAAAGCAGTATGAGTTATACCTCTAGGGACTCTTAGCCCAGAAGCCCTCAGAGGCTGAGAGCCTCGTCATTAAATAAATAAAGGCCTTTTCACTCACTCATCTACTTCCAGAGCCTTCTGATGGTCCAGGCCTTGCCCACCTCCACTCATTTGTATCCCTTAAAGGTCTCTCTTTCAAGGATACCCTAGAGGCTTCAAAACTACTGCTGAGCAATCCTTCCTTTACTCAGACCATATACATTCATCTTACCTCTGTTAAGTCCTAGTTGAGCATAAGGAGAAAAGGGTTCTGAAACATCAGTTTTGTCCCCCACCATAGTTAAGTGTACTGAGCAAGCAGTAAAGGCAGCCAGGGATGAGCTCTACTGAGTTCCCATGGGAACAGGGATACAGGATTCTGGTAGTAGGAAGTGAGTGAGTTTGAGAAGCTCCAAGCCTTCAGGACCATCCTTGCAAGCACAAGGAGAAGTACCCACCACCACCACCACCCCCACCACCACCATCTGGCTTGTGTGACTGTGGGACACATTTACCTTGAACCCCCTTCCCTCCTATCTACACTAAGAGCCATCATCATCTTCCAAATGCCAATCTGAATGGCTGTTAGATAGGGTTCAGTCCATTCACCAGGATCTACTGAGGAGAATGTGTTAGGCAGGGGCAGTTTAATCTCTCTGAACCCTCAATTATCTCATGTATGTAAAGTGGGGAGATTTCTTAAAAAGCAACTTTGTGAAAGTTAGACAAGATACTGCACACAAAGCCGCTGGTAGAATTCCTGTCTCACCCCTTCCCTCCTGGATCCAAAATAAGAATGAGGCTATAGGATCTAAGTGTAATGAGAAACAGATTAAAAAACAGCAAGGGTTCAAGAGAAGCTGAGAGTGTTTTCTAGAAGATGGGAGCAGATCTTGAAAGAGGAAATTATTGGGGGGGCGGGTGTCTGTTGATAAATGAGACATGACACACTTAGATTCCCTGTGTCCTTTACAGTTTCCATGGGCCCCACCTCTGTGTACCTGTGTTTGCACGGAGAGGGGGTGGGCAGTCCCTGGACACAGACTCAGCATCACAACATTCAGGGGGAGAGAAAGAGGACCGTGAACCTTAGTGCCTCCTCTCCTTTGTCTTATGGAGAAGATTCTATCCAAAGCAAGAGCAGTAAGCAGTAAGGAGGTACAGAGCAAACCATCCACACAAAGTGCAGACTCTCTTCCTTCCTGCAAGGGTGAAGGCTGAGGGCTCCCTTGCCTACAGGAGGAAACCAACCAAGAGTTAAAAAAAAAATGGCACCCCCATCCTGCAAAAACACACCAGGAAACACAGAGGTGTGTGCTCCACCACAGGACAGCAGCCCAACCCAGGACATTCACCACCAGCCAACCAGAATAAATTTACCAGATGCCTTATCTCTCCTCTCCACCAAAGGCTGTGGGCATAGGGCTGGGGTGTCTCCCTCGCGAAGCATTTAGAGATGGAGGTAGTCATCGCCTCTGTGAAAAGAGCAGGCACAACCTGAAAGACCACTGGATTTCAGGACAGCTGTCCAAAGGGATCTCACTGTTCGCGGAAGTGAGACTCATCCTGAGGTGTGAGCAAA
Source organism: Peromyscus aztecus (assembly GCA_902168405.1). Taxonomy (NCBI): domain Eukaryota; kingdom Metazoa; phylum Chordata; class Mammalia; order Rodentia; family Cricetidae; genus Peromyscus; species Peromyscus aztecus. Next base: position 12,178 of record CABHPQ010001380.1, on the reverse strand, counting down.
TTTGTCCAGGGATGTTTCATGCACGGGAGTTGTGTGTGGCCGCGGTGAGGAAGGACTGAGACATCGAGTAGTTGAGAAGAGCCTAGAGCACAAGTGGGAGAGGCCCCCTGGGAGGAGATCTGAAAAATCCAACTGGGAGGCGTGGTCAAGTGCCACACAGCACAGGCTTTAGACTTGAGCCTCAAGCAGCACTAAAGGCATTGGGCAGGTATGTGACCTCATAATTTTAGTATACTGATATGACATGGGTATAAAAGATGCAGATGAGTTGGGGGGCAGTTGTGACAGTGTTGGCTTGAGGTAATGAGACCCCCTAACAGGAGGTGGTTGTCAAGACTGTGCATTCTAAAAAACGAATCCGCAAGATGTTGGTAACAATTTGAACACAGTGAACGGGGGAGGGAAATTGCCATCTCCTTGAGAATGGCCAGGCTTGGATAAAGACATCAACTCTCATTTTGTGGGCTTTGCCATGGGGAGAAAATAAAAAGTAGTGAACTTGCTGGTGGAATACAAGCTAATACTCCTTTAATTCTTATACTAACTCCATGGGCTAGGTTAGTGGTTTAACTTACACAAAGTCCTATTCTAAGTGGAATAAAGTTAGGCAGCTGAGATTCGGGGACCTGTATTAGACAATCTGGGTTCCATATGAATAAACAAAATGACAGCAGCTCTCTAGGCCTATAAATTCTGTAACTGCATTAAGAACATCTGAGAAAATCCCTTTCTCCCTTCCCTGTCTGTGTTAAAAAAAAAAATCATGAGACTCAAAATCCTTTTTGTTATTTATACTTTGGGCCTGTCTGGCTTCACAGTTGGAGTTCAAAGCTTGAGGCTGGAAAGGATCCTGTCCACATGATACAGGTTCACAATGTCCAGTTCCGTGTCCCGAGTCTGGATTATCTTAGGTTTACCAGCCCTTTTCCGGTCCCAGGTTGCTCTCTAATGACAGCAGAGTCCCAATTAGCATTGCCTTGGTCCAAGTCATTATGGATCCCAAGGCACAGCCCTGAAGGAAGGAGCTAGCCTGGGGGTTAACTAAACCTTCTGCTTCTCTGAGAGTGAACAAGGCTTCACGCAGCAGGATGAGTGAGGCCAGAGGAGGAAGAGAGCGTACTGCACTCAGGGGCATTGATTCCTCTAATTGATTTCAGTCTGTGTTCTTAGTCCTTCTCATCCCCTGTAGAGGTAGGATCTCTGCAAAAGGTAGAATCTCTCCACTTAGCCCCTTCTCAAGCCCCAGGGACTGCTCTGTGACCTCACCCAGCCCAGGGAGCCTCCCAAGCTCCAGCACGGCCCATTAGAGAAGAAAAAGCCTGCTTGCTACAATTTCTTAGAGGGAGAGGTGCGGGAGGCGGGAAGTAACTGCTGCCCTAAGCCATGTACCCTCCGGTGGAGATGCAGTACCCACGCACAGCAGGAACACCCTCCCCACCCAGGTCTTATGGCATCCCAGAGGAACATGTGACCAAAACTAACCTCCCTTCAAAGTGGACAAACTTGGGTTGAAGTCTGTCCGTGACACAGCTAAGGTCATGGCACAGTCAAGGTCACGACATACGCCGGCAAGTTTCGAATCTGGGACCAGAAAGCAGGTCGTTTTTACCCTATGGTAAGGAGTGAACTCTGACTGTTTTTCAGAATTGGGAAGGAAAGAAAGAATCCAACCTGCTGGTGTGCTACATCACTCAAGATTTCTCCCAGGAGAGGCGGCTGTTGGGGGCAGGGGGGAGGGGGGGCGGCGGGGGGCGGTGGTAGGGAAAAAGTACCCAAAGCACTTGGGGACAGGTCTTCATGTCATCCAAGACAAGCCAGAACAGCTGGTGACCTGAACTCCCTACATCAGACCTCCAAAAAAGGCTACATCCCAATCCTTCCTCACTGGCACACTTAACCATCACAGCACAGGCAAGCTAGGAAACTGCCCTTCTGCTGAGGGACGGCAAGCTAAAACCCCAGACATGGCCTTGCCTTCCTTTGTTGCCCTGACTGTTCTGCTGCCTGTGGCTGGCACATATTTACCACACCCAGCCCCATGCTAGGACCAGCGCTGTACCTGACAACCCCCAGCTGCCTGGAACAACCCACCCGGCTGCCTTTCTCACAGGCACTGGCCATCTGCCAGGTTACTCAAGGCTAAGACAGATAGGGGCAGTGACTGCCTCTGCCAAGACTCCTGAGCAGCTCCTGCAGCCTGGCACCCCCAGGAGAGCTTTCAGCCCCAGTGGCTCCCCACTGGGACCATGTCTTTATTTAGCCAAGCCTGGCAAGGAGGTGGAGCATTAGCACGAGGTCTGAGATGGACTGTCACTCAAAGGCCCAACGCTGTATCCAGGGCCTGAAAAGCAGCTCGCAAGGGCCTTTGGACACAAAAGGAGAACAAGAGTGCTGCTTTCTAAGCAGAAGTGTCTTCCCTCTGCCCAGTGTGGAGTTTCTACATTACCACATGTATCTGCATATCCACCCCATCACCCTGACCGCTTGTTCTGAGAGCGTCTTTTCTCATTATCCAGAAGTTTCTCTCCTTAGGCTGTGATGTCCCTGCACTGGTGTTTTCCTGCAATCTTATTGGGTTTCCTATGGTAAGGAAACCTGGGAAAGTGTGTTTAAACACAAAAGAGTGAATCACTCATAGTAGAATCATGACCATCATCGGCTCTCAGGTCCAAGGCCCTCGGACTTGTAAGAAACAAGAATAATGTCCACAATGATCAGGAGAGTATGGAGGGCATCCCACAGATTGCACACACCTGTGGGCAGCCACACTGCCTGGGTGCTGGTCCTGATGGATATACCATTTGTTTTCAACAGAGCAAGGCAGAGGCCGCCTCATCCTCTCCCGTTCCAGGCTGTACTCACCAGAAGGAAGTTACCACATTTGTCAGATAGGCCCTGGGATGGCAATGTCAGCACTATAGGCACCTGCTGTCTCCCGGCTCCTGGAAGGAGAAGGAGCTGACTGGACTGTGGTCTTCACTCCTGATGGCAATAGGAACTCAGCATTCTGCAGTCTTCCAAGATGCTCCGTGAAAACACCCCTTTATGCTGAGATGGCTCCAGCCCTTCATTCATCCTCTTGCTGTCCTGAGACAACACCTAGCCAGCCAATGAGGCATCATGGGAAGAGTCCCAGATGAAGCCTTGAGTTCTCTCTTGCTGCCAGCCCAGAGAGAAGCTTGATACTGTATGAAGGCTCATAACAGAGTGATATGGTGAGACCTCAGAATGATTCCCCAGAAAGTGGGGGACGGGTGAGGCTGAAATGTTCCCCTTAGGTCTCTATGTTTGAATAGCTAGTTCCCAAATAGTGGCTCTGTTTGGGGGAGGTTGTGGAACCTTTAGACTATGCCCAACTAGCAGAAATGGGTAGGATGGGCTTTGGAAATGATATCCACCTGGGATTCTAACACAGCACCCAATACTTCCTGACCTAGCAAGATGCAAACAAGGTTTACCACAAGCTCCCACCACCACAGCCAGAGTACCACCCCAAACACCATACCTTTCCTGCCATAATGGACTGATAACCACCCCCCTGAAGCCATGAGCTGAAATGAACCCTTCCTTCAAGTTGTTTCTGCCCCAACAATGGATGAGGGTTTGTGGACTGGAGAACCCTGTCCTCTTACCTGTCTGTGCAGCATCTTAAGGCCCTCCAGGCACCTTCCATCTAATCCACCTGGGGACTGAGCGAGCAGAGTGTATTTGCTACCCGCTCTGCTCCCAGCTGACCATGTGACCTCAGATCTTCTGGGACTGCAGTTGCCTACCCTGCCAACCTCAAGGCAGGATGCTCAAGCAAGATGCTGAACACAGCAGCACTTTGAAGTATCTGAGACACCCTGCACGGACAGGCAACTGTGATGGGGTTTTTTTAGGCAGCCCACATCTTTGAGCAGTGAGTCGTGGAGCCCACCTTACAGCATCTGTCTCAGGAATGAGCATCACATGTCCACTGCACATGGGTCTCTGTGGGAAAGAAGACCATCCCCTTTCACAGGTGGAGAGACAGAGGCTTTCTGGTCCCACTGTGGCTGTCCCTGCTGGCACTCCTCACACCCTATTGAAAAGGTTCATGGTTTTGTCATACCCCTTCAACCCAAAACCAAAGTAGAACCTGTATCTTCATTCTCATTCTCACTATACCATCAGAGGTTGGTATATAGATACTCAGGAAGTGTTGGGTGGGTGGATAGATGGATATGGATGGATGATAGATGGATGGTGGATGGATGATGGATGGATGATGGATGGATGGATGATGGATGAGGGATGGGTAATGGGGGGGGAAGGATGGGAGGAAGGGAGGATGGATGGATGGATGGATGGATGGATGGATGGATGGACAAATGATGCCTCTTCTGGGCCTAGTGCCACCTCCTCTTTTCTGTCCTAGGAGTCTCAGGGATCTAACTGACTCATATAATAAATATATTTGCTTCCTCCTGTTCTGTTCTCCATAGGAAAAATTGATAAATCTGACCAGAGGATTTTTTTTCACTGTTTAAATTCTTTTAATTCAAACTAGATTGGCTTATGCTCTTGACTTTAAAGCCTAATTCTACAAAGATTTAGCACATTAATGGGAATCCAACCCTTTAGAATTCCTGCTAGACGCAAAAAGCCTCCTCATTCTTACATGCTAGTAGTGTAATCCCCCAACCTCTGCACTCTGGCCCAGGGACATCGATATTTTTTTTTTTAGTTGGAAGAAGAAAAAAGAAGCAACAACTTCAAGTTCCAGGCCTGACTGACCCCCTCTCCACCAACATGGATGAGAAGAATACAGCCTACAGAAAACTGGTAATAAGAAACCTGGAGAGAACTCTTGTTCCCTGCAACAGAAACCCCCCTCCCTGCACACACACGGTGACCACAGCAGTGGGAAAGAAACCAGTCAGGAGTAAGTGGAGGCCGTGTCTCCCCTTACCCCAACCCCCCCCCCCCCCATGATCCCACTGCAGGGAAAAACTTGGCCAGGGACGTCTTGAGTTTACCACCTCACCTTCCATTACACTGACCACTGTCTGTTTCCTCTCCACCAGCTGCAGCTTTGCAAGTGAGTCTGGTAAACAAATCCTAAGTGAAGTGATAATCTGTTTAGTTCCAGTTGCCAGTGGGGAATGTGTTCCAGAACCGGCAAAGTTGATCAGGGGCTTTTTTTTTTTTCCATCAATAGCAATCAATCATTGGATTCTTCAATGCCTTCTTATTACTTCTCTCTCTCTCTCTCTCTCTCTCTCTCTCTCCCTCTCTCTCTCTGAAACATGTGCATTTGGGAGAAATGTTAACAGAGTCCAGGCCTTAATGCAAGCTAATGGCTCTCTAACAGGCGAAGTCAGTCTCTAGAAGAAAAGGGTTGGAATGAAATGAAGAAGCAAATCCACAGCCTTCTTGGGCCACTCCTTCCCCTTACCACACACTTGATGTTCATTGATCAAGCTGATATTGCTCATAGCAACTCATAAAACAGCAGCATTAGGCACTTGGAGCTTCTAAGTCACTTCCTTCATCTGTGAGTGCCAGTTCCATGAATCCTGAGTCCCCATCTATCTGGGATCTTGGTGAGGTGGCTGTATAGCAGTTCCCTGCATCCTTCAAATGGCACTCAAGCTGACCTGTGTTGTGCCTGCCCATCCGTACGAAAGGACAGTGTGGTATCTACAATGCATTTCAGAAGAGAGGCGCTTTTCCACATCTTTGGGGATAGAAAATGAGGGGTTTGTAGGCAGAGACCACCCCACTGGACTCTGACTATTCATTAAAAGAAATCTCTGCTAAGAAGGCTTGGGAAAAACAGGTGTTTCTTTGAAAGATTGTCACTTGGTGCTCTGGTCGCAATGGCTACACCAGGTATTTCATCCACTAGCCTCTTGAACTCAGATAAGGAAATAGGATCTTCCTTCTGTACTCAGGGAGCAGCCAGAAGTGGGTGGCAGAAAGACGAGCTATCCAATGCTATACTTCTGCTATGCATTCTGGAAGTGCTTAAGTAGACCACACAGGTGTAACCAAAAGCCGCCCTAAATAACATCAGCTGTTTGATAGCCAGCCAAGCTCTGTCATTTTCCAAGACAGACACTGAGTAGGCCCTAGGAGATCCACATAGCCATAGGAAGAGCAGAAAGGGGACCTGGGCACGTTCTCCACTGCCAGCCACCTCCTTGACTGTCCTGTTAGAGTTAAAGCTTGCCAGATGCCTGGCCCTGCACTCTGTATTCAATGGAACAATGTACTGCCTACTTGCTCAACTCTGGACACAGAAATTGATACTGAGAGACGAAGTCTATAAGATGTTGCCTCTGTTGTTCAATATGACAGGCAGCAGAGGCTCCAGCTTAGAACGGAGATGTAGATATACAAACAAGTAAGTGCCATCGAATCTGTAAGCTCCAATGGTTGAACCAGTGTTCAAATGGGGAAAAGAAGCTAATTGGAGAATGGGTATACATAGAAATAAGAGTCTTACAGACATCTTTTCCTAAACATACAAGCTTTGCTGATCTCTACAATTAGGGAACATTTTGGCTATAAAATTAATTATTCTGAGTATAGAAAAGGATAAGGATGTGAAACTACTCTATAATAAGCAGAAGAAAGCTACAACAGAACGAAGTGTTCATGCAAAATGTCTGTCTCTGGCCAAGTTATTATGTTGGTTTAGGTTTGTAACAGCAAATAAGTGCAACTCAGAGAGTTTTCTCTACGTGGAGCATGTCCAGCGTACCTTGGCAGATGCCTCTGCTTCAGGGAGCCTCTCAGACATCTAGGATGACTCATGCATGGTCATGAGTGCTTGTCAACCCAGAGTACTCGGGCTCCTCAATCAAGGATGCAGGAGAAGCATGAGCTAGGGGACAGATAGCTAGTCAGAGGTGGTACATATGTTTGACTAATGGGTGATAACACATTAGTCGGGACCCACTCTACAGGCCCATCCATTAACCCTGGGACCAGTAGGAATATCTGATGGACATCACAGGGGACCAAAGTTGGGTGTTCTATGACCTGCACAGCTTAGGTGCTTGATTAAGCCAAGGGTCCTTTAAGGACATCTGAATTTGACTCTCTTGGGGCCAAGAAATTGCTGTGACCTGGGACTAAACATATGTTCTTGCTAACTCCAGAGCAACTGATCACGGCAAAGAACTGAAGAGGAACCACCAGACTCCAGTTACTTCTGTTATTCCAATGAGCAGAGAGTTATCACAGTAATCATAACTAACATTGACTGAGCATTTACTACATGTCAAACCCATATTACCTGTATTATCTCATTCAAGCCTCACAATAACCTGGGGAGACCAACAATTGTACAGCCAGCCATTTGATCTATGAAGACACTGGAGAAAAACTATCAGGTTCTTCATAGTCTTCAATTAGTTTAAAAAGAAAAAACCTAGATAGAATAACAGATTCTATCAGAAATACTGTTTCCAAAAAACATCCATTTTGGGAAAAAGTCATTTCCCATGGAACCAGTCCACGAATTACACACAGCTTGCAAACCCAAGATCTAGATTCTCAGCCTGGCTCTGTCACTAGACTCATGACCTTGGGTAAGTCATGTTACCTCCCTGAACCTAAATTTCCTCATCCATTAAATAGGGCCACTTGAAGTGTCCATTATTCATTCCCTTTGATGTGTTATAGAAAAGATATTTTGCTATCTTAAACTTCCCTGATATTTATTGCATGACACAAAAATGTACCTGTGCATCACATATTCCCTAGACATGAAGCAAGGATCTGAAGGGAAGTCACATCTGTTAGATGGGAATCAAAACAGGACAGATCTCTGGTCCCCTGAGATACACCTGAATGGACCCTCCTGGCCTCCATCTGTCTGTTTTACCTGCAAAGGTTTTGGCAGCATCCCTCAAAGGGACACCTATCTCAGTAATTTCCATCATAACCATGGATGTTGTTGAAGTGCCCAGCCTGAGGCTGAGGCTTCCAGTCGGACCATCCCTCCCACTCTCTTATCCTGGAATACGGGCCTTGGTGCCACTTCTGACACTTCCTCCTCTCTTCCAGCTTTTAATTACATTCTGCCCCACAACCCCAGCTCCAGTCTGCCTAGTCCATAGACCCGTCCCCAGAAGTGACCATCACCTTCCTTTGCCTCCCATAACCCTTCACTTGTGGCTCCTTTCCACCTAGAATGGCCTCCCATTGTCTCTGTCTGTCAAAACCCTCCCAAGCCACACATGACAATGTCAAAAGCAGTTATCTGAGGGTGATAGGATTTTAGGCTCTCTCTGTCTTCTTCTTTCCAATTTCCCCCCTTTTGCAGAACATGTTATTTCTATGATCAGGAAAAATGCTATGAAGTCATGCTTTAAGTCCATGCTGTCCTGTGAGCCCTTCCCCCTCCTGCCCTACCTACGGTCTTCTTTCTACTGAGAAATTCTAAAGATTTCATAAACTACTTTATACCGAGGTGATGATTCCATCAGTAGAATGCTTGCTGCACAAACATAAATGCTTGAATTGGCATTCTCAGAAACCACATTAAAAGACAGCTACAGTCCTAACACTAGGGAGACAGAGACAACGGGATCCCTGGAGCTTGCAGGCCAGCTAGACTTGCCAAATCAATGAACTCCGGGTTCAGTGAAAGACCACATCTCAAAAAAACAAATTGGGACGTAATCAATAATGCCTTTATCCCCACCCCAGCAGCCTTCATAGCCCTTCTGAAACAACAACCCAAAATTATTTTTAAAAGAATCTATTGTGCTGTGGACTGGGGAGATAGAGCTCAGTCAGTAATGTACTGTCTTGCAAGCGTAACACTTGAGTTCAATCTCTAGAACCTACATTTAAAAACAATTGGGTGTAGTGGCATCTACTTGTTATCCTAGTGCTGAGGGAGAAAAAAAAAGCAACTGTTCTACCCAGCTGTGAACCCTACAAGACCAATCTACCAAGGAAAATGCCCATTTGTGCTATTATAATAGTGGCACTACTGTTATGGAAGTAACCAACCACCGGAGACAATCCATGCTTGCTACAGTAAAGCTAATTAAAAACCCATGATGGAGGTGGTCACAGATCTGAGTAGGGAACCAACAGAACACTGTTGACAGTGAGTGTCAAACTACCTTCTAAATACTTCTGTACTCACAGACAAATGCTACTCTCAGACTTACTCAGAGGAGCTTCTCTTTCCAGTGAATGGTGTTGAATGCAGTGGCTGCAACAAGATGCTGAGAATGAGTGACAGACAAGTGACCAGCCCTAAACGAGATACTTATACTATCCATATAAGGCTCAAGGAAAGTTATGGAAGATGGGGAAGAAAGAACGTCAGAACTTGAAGGTAGATAGGGATACAACCCTTACAATCATGAACACACAAGAGCAGTGGGTGCCTGCATTGGGCACAAGAATTGGCCTGTCATTCGCCAGGAGTGGGTGGAGGAGGGTCTCAGGGGCCCTACCTCTCACTCCTGAACTATTTGCTGAGAATGAGTGACAGACGATGGTAAATGCAGGGACAGGAAGAGTCATTGCCTTCAGTTGTATACCTACTAGTGACCCTATCAGACTCCATTGGATAATTTCAATCCAATGGTCACACCAACGGCCCTGGTTAACTAAATGCACCACACAACAAAAGTCACACATCGGGAAAAGAGACAGGTTGGGAGAAGAGGGGATTGAGGGGGTGGAGAGACAGTAACCAAAATACATTACAATGCTGCCAATCTTAAGAACCTGAGTTCAATCCCCAGAGCACACATGTGTACACACACACACACACACACACACACACACACACACACACACACATTAAATAAGTAAATAAACTGAGGAGGAAAAAAAAAACTCAAGCCTATTGGCACACACTTTCAATCCCAGTGCTGGAGAGAGGGAGACAAGCAGATCCCTGGGGAGTCACTGACCAGCCAGCCTATCCGAATCACTGAGCCCCAGGCCAGTGAGAGACCATTTCTCAAAAGAACAAACAAGGGCTGGTGAGATGGCTTAGCAGGTAAAGGTGTCTGCCACCAAGCCTGACAATCTAAGTTCGATCCCTTGGACCCAGATGGTGGAAGAAGAGAACCAACTCCTGCAAGTTGCCCTCTGACTTCCACACACATGCCATGGCATACCCATACCCACATTCATACACAAAAAATTAATTTTAAAAATACAAGGTAAATGTTTTCTCAAGGCCCAATGTTGGCCTCTGGCCTCCACATATACACACACATAAACAAACAGTTATACACACACACACACACACACACACACACACACACACACACACACACACTTTTATCTGCACTCTTTTGAAATCCATGGGTGTAGAAGCCAAGGACATAAAGGTCTGACTATGCTTGCCAGATGTGTGTTGGGGGGAGGGTATGGTGATAGCTCAGAAATAGCGTACAGTGGGCTGAGAACTTTGGTTTTACATAATCCAGTGCCCTACATTCATATAGACTGTTCCTGACACTTCATTTGCCCACTAATTGAGCTTTATTAGCCCTACTGCATGAGCAGTCAAATAAGAACTGGAAAGGGAAAGCTACTTGGCCCAAGAGACCAGAACCCACATCGCCTGTCGCCCTGCCCAGTACCTTAACCACTAAACCACAACTGCCCTTCCAAGACCTTATTAATAGCCATTTCTCCCGAGTCAGAGGCTGGACATGGCTTGCCAGGTTAATAATTTGTTTATTAGGTGTCTAATGAATTACTTGTTAATTGCTAACTTGATGAACAGCCAGCAGTCCCCATCTGCCTGGAAAAATGGCAACAAATAACCACAGAAGGGCCAGCCAAGCCCCAGCGACTACAGAACAGCAGAGGGTGGCTGCTCTCTAGACTGGAAGTCTGTCTTAGTCTCCTGGAGCACGGCCAGGTGCCCTAGAGTGGGCATCTTCCACGAAGCCACTTCCTACTGAACTTAAACTGCCCTGAAACCTGAGTCTCCCCTGTCTTTCAAGTGTCTCTTCACCAACCCTGCCCCTTCCATATTCTTTGTTTTATATTCTCCCTAAGCTTCCATCATTTGGAGTCAACACTACTCAATGCCATACAAAGTCATCTTGTATTGCATATGCATACATAATGAGGGGGCCCTTCTTTTCCATTATGGTGTTAATCCCAGCCCCACATGTAGAAGGAAGCCACTGCCTCCACTGGACTCGAGGCTTTCTAAGAGCGGAAACCACATCATTCTTGTACGTCCTTGACTTTCCTGTGTTCTAAGTAGTACTAGAGGAGCAAAGAAGAAGTTCATATTTTCCCGTATGTGTCTATATTAGTCTACCCAAGCTGCCATAACAAAATACCACAAACTGCAGGGTTTAAACAATAAGCATTTATTTTCTGGACATTTTGGAGGCAACAAGTCTGAGACTCAGGTGTGGATAGAGTTGTGTTTACTTCAGATCTCTCTCCATGGCTTGTAGATGCCATCTTCTCTATATCCATGCACGGTCCTTATTTCTTGGTGGTTGTTGTTTTAGGACAGGGTCTCGGCTGGCCGGGAACTCAGTTTGTAGCACAGGGTGGTCTCCAACTCTTGATCCCCCCCCCCCCGTCTTTGATTCTGTCTCCTAGATGCTAGGATCACAGGCATGCTGATGCACGCCTGGTCTCACATACTCTTTCTCTATGCATGTACATCCCCATCGTCTCTTGATGTGTCCACAATCCCTGTTCTCGTGAGGACAACAGTCACACTGAATTAGTGGACCACTTACAATTCCCGTTTCATTGTCATTTTCATTCAGTCACATCTTTAAAATTTTGTCTTCAAATACAGACAGTCATAGCCTGCGTTCTGGGAGTTAAGACCTCAACATGTAAATGTGAGCTACACAATTCAGCCTGTAATGGAGTCTTACCCTACACTGCCAGTCTCAGTGCTAGGCACAGAATTCCTTGCTCAGTATGTGCCCTGAAAGTGACAGGCGCTCCATGTTCACCCCAGGAAGATCCGAACTTTGTGGTCTGGATTTCCAGTCTTGCAAAGAAACTGAAAAACCCTGGTGGAGTACTTAAGAAAAAGCCTCTGGGTCCTGTCTGCTCCCAAATCCAAATGGCCCTGATATTTTTGAAATCACTTTGCAATTGTGCTGAAGAGTGATGGTGATTCCATACATTTGCATAGCAATTTGTCTCAGCAGATCCCTCGAGCACTGCTGAGGGGCTG
>CABHPQ010001379.1:69603-103436 GCA_902168405.1 Peromyscus aztecus | reverse complement strand
ACCACCACCACCACCACCACCACCACCACCACCACCACCACCACCACATTCCTAGATAGAACCTGCTCAGTCTGTACAATGGTATTTGTGTGATGTTTTCAGGGCTAACCATTCGGTGTTTTGGATAACCAGTTGGTGTGCTCTTCGTTGGGAAAGACTTTGTCTCCAGTTCTCAGCATTCCTTAGCTGCCTATAGCTCTTGGTTGGCACTGCCAAGGTGTGTGCGCTACTCCTGCATGCTTAAGGTCACAGCGCCATGTTGGTTATTGCTGTAGTTTATAGAATTCGTAGCTGGGTAGGACTGTTGGCTTCCTCCCTCATTCGGAAGCTTGCGTGGCACCTTCTAGCTCAGGGACCTTCGGCTCCTGTGTCCAATATGCATGGTTGTCTTCAGCAATAGGGACTTATCTTCCACATCTGGTGACAGCCAAGGGTAACAGCAATCACCTGTAATGCTTTGAAAGTCTCTTGGACATCTCTGACCAACAACTCAAAAGAGGACTTCTCATATCTGGTGTTGGGGTTTTTGTTAGATAGTCTATGGCTTTTGGAGGGAACATTGTCAGCCCAGATGTAAAATTTTATTTGAACTATGAATGTATATTTACATTTATATACAGAGTTATTATAATTTTTAAAGGTAGGTAGTGAATAGTATGATTCCTATGATTTATCAGAGATCCCCACTGTTATCTTACCCTCCTCCTTCCTCTTTCTTGTAGTTATCCCCACTCCCTAACTAGAGCCCTTCCTTTCCACTTCCCTGATTAGACAATTGTACCCTATCATTCCCCTCTCTATTGTTTTCCCATTCTCCCATCCCCAAAATGGTCCCTTTCTACTTTCTTGGTTTGTTTAGTTACTTCAAGATATGTATTCACTTCTGAGGATTTGGAGCTAAGTGCTTCAGATGAAAGAGAAGATGTGATTTTTGTCTTTCTGGGCCTGTGTTACCTCACTCAATACCATCTTTCCTAGTTCCATTCATTTCTAGGCTAGACCTTGGAGAAGGTTGTGGAGAATCTGGCTGAGTGGAGGTTGATGTGGTGTGGGAGGGGCCTGTGTGTTGGGTAGAGTGGGTCCTGGTGGGACCCTAGAGGGAGGTTGTAGCATATGCAGGTGTTGCTGGTCTAGGCTGGGTCCTGGATGTGGGATCTGGGTAGGTCTGGAGGGTTCAGGAAGGTGTTTGCAGCAATTTTTATTTTTATTTCTCCTTTTATTGCTTTGTGGATTTCACATCATGAATTCCAATCTCCCTGTCTCCTTGAATCTGCCCTCTGCCCTTGCGACCTCCCCCTAAATCAAAACCAAATTAAAAAACAAAAACAAAAACAAAAATAAAACAAAACCAAAAACCAAACCAAACAAAAACAAAATTAAAAACAAAAACAGAAAGAAAGAAGAATCTTGTGGAAGCTGTAGTGTGGCCTGCTGAGTCACACAGTTTGCCCTTTAGTCCATTCATCTTTACTTGCAAGTGTTCATTGCCGCAAGTCATTGGTCTGACTCAAGACCTCTGGTTTCTGTCACACCACCAATAATGGGCTCTCACTGGGGCTCATCTTAGATATCCTGTGTTGTCCTGTGTCACAGAGATCCTCCTGTTTTGGATCTGTAGGTTTGTCCCCTTCACATGCTCCAACAGTTCACAGACGAGGTGGGATGTTGGGATGTTGGGATGGGGCAACTCATAGTCCTGGTTCTGGGCCTGGATGGTAGCTGGGTTGGTCAGCTCATTGGCTTTTTCTCATCAGTACCCGGGAGAGCTCTCCAGCACTGCCTTGGCTAGCTCACCCAACGCAGCCTACCGCAAGGAGCAGGGTCAGTTCTCCTCCTGTTGGGCCCTTAGATCTGGGTCCCCCTCACTCATATTGCCAGGGCCAGCTCTACTGTTTTGCCCAGACAAGGTGCAGGGTCATCTCTCCTGATTATTGTAGGGGCATACAAGGGGGAGGGTGAGTCAGCTGTCCTGCTCTCATGCCTTCAGGGCTGGCCCACCTGCACCCCTGACAACAGGGTCAGCTGTGGGAGGTCAGCTCCTTCTTTTACCCAGGGTACTTTTGAAGAGAGAGGGATAAGAAATATTAGGTAGAAAGAGAGTGGGGAGAGAAGACAGACAGAAACACAGGATAGCTTTGGGAGGGCTTGGATCAATATTCACTGGCCTCTTCTGTCTCTTCTAAAGGGCTTTTTATAGGAACCCCAAGGGGTAGAGCAAAAGACCTCCCCACTAACACAGACAAGTGCTTCACCTAGTAACCATGCACGTGGTGAAGCCATTATCAAATGCAGCCCTGCTGGGTAAAGCAAGCTCAGATCTCACTAGGAAACCTCTGTGGGCCTCTACAGTCAGCTCTATTATGCTTGCAGCAATTTTTAAATATAGGCACTTGAGCTATAAATTTCCCTGGTAGACCTTCTTTTAATTTGTCCCAGAGGTTTTGTTGTATTGTTTTTTCATTATCATTTAGTTTCAGTAACTTTTTTTTTTCGTTCTTGATTTCTTCTTTTGATCCATTCATCCTTCAGTAATGAACTGTTTAATCTCCTTGAGTTCACACATTGTTATCTTTCTTGTTTTTGTTTTTGTTTTTCCAAGATAGGGTTTCTCTGTGTAACCCTGACTGTCCTGGAACTCACTGTGTAGACCAGAGCTGGCCTCAAACTCACAGAGATCCACCTGCTTCTGCCTCCCAAGTGCAGGGATTAAAGGCATGTACCACCACTGCTTAGCTCACACATTGTATCTTTATGCAACCAAAGAACCATAAATAAGAGAAAACATAACATATTTGTCTTCCTGAGACTGGCTTAATTTTTTTTTAAAGATTTATTTATTTATTATGTATACAGAAGAGAGCGCCAGATCTCATTACAGATGGTTGTGAGCCACCATGTGGTTGCTGGGAATTGAACTCAGGACCTCTGGAAGAGCAGTCAGTGCTCTTAACCTCTGAGCCATCTCTCCAGCCCATGGCTTAATTCTTTTAATGTGATGATTTATAGTCTCATCCACTTTCTTACATTTGATGTAACTTTCTTCTTTATGACTGTAAATTTCATTGTTACTGCTGTGGAATAATCTTTCTGTACACTATGTGAATATATGTCACTATGATTGGTTTAATAAACAAGTTGACTGGCTGAACAGGATAAAGTTAGGTGGGGAAGCCAAACTAAGAATGATAGGATGAAGAAGAGTGGAGTCAGAGGAGACACCAGCCAGCAGTCAAGGAAGCAGGAAGTGTAGAAGATGAGACAACAAGCCATGAGCCATGTGGCAAGGCATAGATAAAAAATACGGGTTAATTTAAATCTAGGAGTTAGGTAGTTACAGTAGTAGTACAGTAACAAGCCTGAGCTATTGGCCGAGCTTTTATAATCTATACTAAGTCTCTGAGTCAGTTATTTGGGAAGCGGCTGCCGGTTATTTGGGAGCAGGTGGTCGGGACAGAAAACTTCTGCCTACAGCTTATCCATACTACAGTTTCTTTATCATCTACCCCTTGACTTAGCTGCTGTGAATTGCTTTGGAATAAATATTGATGTGCAAGTATCTCTGTGATATGCTGACTTCAAGTCCTTTGGGTAAATATCTAGTGTGGTTTGTTTACCCAGTGAGACTAGGTTGGAGGAAACTAATTTTTCTTTTGTGAGCAGTTTTCAGTAAGAGATAGGGTCTAGGTTAGGGATGGCAGCTTGTGTCCACTTCCCCTCTCAGCTCTGAGACTCCATCTTGTATAGACCTGTGCAGGTCCTGTGCTTGCTGTCCCAGTCTCTGAGCTCATATGTGCATCAGTCCTGTTGTGTCTGGAACACACTGTTTCTTTGGTGTCTTCCATCCCTCTAGCTCTTGCTCTCTTTCTTCTTCCTCTTCCATGGGGTTCTCTGAGCTCTGAGGGGAGGATTTGATAGAGACATTCCATTTAGGGCTGAGCGTTCCAAGATCTCTCACTCTTTGTATAATGTCTGACTGTGGGTCTCTGTATTTGTTCCTATCTGTTCCAGGAGGAAGCTTCCCTGATGATGGCTTAATAAGGCACTGATCTATGAGTAGAGCAGAATAACATTAGGAGTCATTTTATCACTACATTTTCTTTTTCTTTTTTTAGACCAGTATTATTGGGTTTTATCCTAAGTCCCTGGGGTATCTAGTCTTAGGTTCTTGGTCACCCAAGTAGAGTCAGATATGGATTCTATCTCATGGAGTGGCCTTAAGTCAAATCTAGATATTAATTGGTCACTCCCATAAGCTCTGTAACACCATTGCCCTAGCATATCTTTCAGGAAGGACACCACTGTAAATAATGGGTTTGTGGCTGGCTTGGTGTTTATGTTTCCTTTTGGTAGCATTCAGAGTAGCTTCCTGTGCCAAAAATGCTAGAACATAGCGGTGAAGGCTCTTTGTAGGCACCAGCTTGACTTCTCCATGTTCAATAAGTTGTGCAGGTGTTTTCTTCAGCAATGGGGATTTGCCATCTGTTTGCGGAGAGCAACTTATAGTCTTGGCAATAACCTGGGCTGCTTGGGGATTCCCACTGGATTCTTTTGGCCAATAAGTCAATTAGATGAAACCCATCCCACCAGAGGCTTCATTGGTGACAAGAAAAGGCCATTTGGGACTCTGACTCCCCCATTATTTGGTGATTTCATTTAGATCTCCTTCATATATGTATATATTTTAGGAAGCTTCTACTGTATTAGGTTTCCACACTACCCCTCAAATGGTCCTTAATTTAAGCTGTTTCTCCCTGTATTCCCTCCCCCGTCCTACTCTCCTCTTCTCTCCACTTGATCTTCCCATTCCGTCCCCACCGTTCATACATAACTATCTATTCTATCTCTGTTTCCTAAGGAGATCTAGTTGTACCATCTAGTCCCTTACTCTATACCTAACCTCTGTGATTCTCAGATTGTAGCTTGGTTATTTTTTAAAAACCAATATACATATATAAGTGAATACTTATTGTATTTGTCTTTCTGAGTCTGGATTACCTCACTCAGGATGATATTTTCTAGTTCTATGCATTTACCTGCAAATTTCATGATTTCATTTTTTTAATGGCTGAGTAACACTCCATTGTGTAAATGTACCACAGTTTCTTTGTCCATTCTTCTGCTGAGGGACATCTGGGTTGTTTTCAATTTTTGGCTATTATGAATAGGGCATCAATGAACATGGTTGACCAAATGTCTCTGTGGTAGGATGAAGCATCTTTTGGCTATTTGTCCAAGAGTGGTATATCTGAATCTTGAGGTAGATTGATTCTCATCTTCCTGAGGAACTACCACACTGATTTTTGTAGTTGCTGTGCACATTTACAGTTCCACCAGCAATGGAGGAGTGTTTCCCTTGCTCTCTATCTTTGCCAGCATGAGCTGTCACTTGTTTTATTCATCTTAGCCATTCTGACAGGTATAAGATGAAATCTCAAAGAAGTTTTGATTTGCTTTTCCCTGATTGCTAAGGATATTGAACATTTAAGTGTTTCTCAGCCATTTGAGTTTCCTCTTTTGAGAATTCTCTGTTTAGATCTGTACCCCAATTTTAAATTGTGTTATTTGCTTTCTTGATGTCTAGTTTTTTGAGTTCTTTATTTATTTTGGATATTAGTCCTCTATCAGATGTGCAGTTGGTAAAAAAAATCTTTTCCATTCTGTAGGCTGCCACTTTATCTGAATGGCAGTATCCTTTGCCATGCAGAAACTCAGTGTCATGAGGTCCCATTTATTAATTGTTGGTCTTAGTGCCTGTGCTATCAGTGTTCAGATCAGAAAGTCTTCTTCTGTGCCAATAATTTCAAGGCTAACCTCCACTTTATCTCCTATTAGGTTCAGTGTATCCGCCCTTATGCTGAAGTCCTTGATCTATCTGGAGTTGAGTTTTGTGTAGGCTGACAAGTGTGGGTCTATTTGAAATCTTCTACATGAAGACATCCAGCTAGACCAGCACCGTTTGTTGAAGATGCTTTCTTTTTTCCACTGTGTATTTCCGGTTTTCTTATAAAAGAATCAGGTATCCATAGGTGTGTGGATTCATGTCTGGGTCTTCAATTTGATCCCATTAATTAATGTGTCTGTTTTTGTGTCAGTACCATGCGCTTTCCATTACCATAACTGTAGATAGTTTGAGAAAGGGGATAGTGATACCACCAGCAGTTCTTTTATTATTCAGGATTGTGTTTAGCTGTTCTGGGTTTTGTGTTTCCATATGAAGTTGAAAATGGTTTTTCAATTTCTATGAAGAATTGTGTTGGAATTTTAATGGAGATTGCACTGAATTTGTAGATTGCTTTTGGTAGGATGGCCATTGTTTCCCAGTGTTTTTGTTATTTGTATATAGAAAAGCTATTTTGTAAAGCTGTAGCACAAACAGCCTTGAAGCATGCTTTCTGTTCTTCAGGGTTCCTACTTAAGCGGTAATACAGGTTACTAAGGAAAAGTGCTGTTTTAGTGTTCAAAGAACTGTAGTCATACTGAGAAGAAGATAGAGGTTATGGCCAGGAGAGTTAGGAAAAACTTCTTTAGGGATTTTTCTCTAGGTCTTGAATGAAGGATAAAACATCAACTAACCAACTGGAGGAGGAAGCATATTTAGATATGGGACTAAAGCAAAGTCTCAGATGTGGGAAAGCACAGAGAATGTTTAGGGGCTGGCAGGCAAATTCATGGGGATGAGCGAGGTGAGGTGGTAGAGATTATTTTGAGAGGTGAAGAATGTTGGGATTGGATGTGCAGAACTTTGAATTCTATGCCAAAAGCTCATCTTTGTCTTATCTAGTGGGAAGCCAGTGAATATTCAGAAGGAGAAACACGAAGTATTTAGCTTTCAATTCCAGAAAATAACTTCTTGCAGTGCTATGGTGAAGGATGGAGTGACCAGGAGTCTGAGGGACCTTCCTGGAGGCAGAGTGGACAGAACTTGGTGAATTACTATGTGGGGAAGAAGAAGAGGCTGGATGGACACTTGAAGGCTCTGAAGAGTTTCCAAGTGAATGCTTGAGAGGATACATTTGTCTCGACTTGCCCAAAGTGACCCTGAATGCTAAGAGCTTGGGGAGTTAGGTTGCAGCAAATGGATGGCAGGAAATGGAGTTCTATTGCAATGTTTCCCCAAACCTGCTTAGATATTCACTCTCTCCTATCAACATTTGTGCAAAATACATGTTCTTCCGAGGAATGAGTCAGAAACAAGTAAAACAACTGGCAAATTATTGAGATTTTATAGAGCACCAGGAGCATTTGTTGTAGTAAAATTGTATTTACTTCATCCTGAAGTATTATCTGTGTATTAAATATCTGTCACATGAACAGTAGCTAAAATAGAGCAGTGATGATGATATGTTTGGTCCCTGAGCCAGTGGCTACTTGTCTCCATCCGCATTCCCTCTCCCTGCTCTTAGCCTCTTCAGAGCAGACTTCACTTCCTGGTTTCTCAGGGTGTAGATGAGGGGGTTCAATAACGGAGTGACGACCGTGTAAAATACAGCCACTGCTCCGTCCAAGGGACTCTTGGAGCCTGCCCGCAGGTAGATGAAGATGCAGGGGACGTAGTAGACGGTGACCACGGTGAGGTGGGAGCCGCAGGTGGAGAAGGCACGCCTCCTGCCGTCGGCCGTGCGGATCTTCAGGATGGCGTGAACTATGTTGGCGTAGGAGAGCAGGATCAGCATGAAGCAACTGGCGGCCACCACCCCAATGTCCACAAAGGTCACAAGTTCATTGGCTGTTGTGTCAGCACAGGCCAGTCTCAACACTGCAGGAATGTCACAAAAGAAATAATCTACTTGCTTGGGTCCACAGTAGGGCAATCGGAAGGTCAGAGTGGCTTGAATAGACCCATGGATGGAGCCAGCTACCCAAGCTCCAGCCACCAAGGTTGTGCATAACTTTCCATTCATGAGCACAGGGTAGCGAAGAGGCTGGCATATTGCCAGGTACCTGTCATAGGCCATCAAAGTGTAGAGGAAGCACTGAGTGCTGCCTAGGAAGTGGAAGAAATACAGCTGAGCTACACAGCCACCAAACGGGATAACTTTGCTCGCAGGAGTGAAATTTAATATAATTCGAGGAACGATGACTGAGGAGAGCCACATGTCCAGAAATGAGAGCACACCTAGAAGAATGTACATAGGACGGGCATGCAACTTGGGGTCAGCCCACACAGTGAGCAGGATGAGCAGGTTACCCAGCTGTGTCAGGATGTAAATGAGGAAGAAGACCAGGAAGAGGAAGGTTCTTAGACTTGGGGGGTGAGCCAAGCCGAGGAGAATGAAATCTGTCACCACGGTGTCCAGCGATGTGTTTCTGTTTCTCCTCATGTCTTAGTCTGTTAAGATGAATCATGAGGTTAGACAAGGAGAATACAATAGGGGGAGGAGGGAAGATGATGCTTATATCTGGGATGGGAGGTTAGGAGTTAAACAGAGACTTTGTATAGTTTGAAGGAAAGCATTTGCCTAATTTAATTTCCGTTACTTTGTCAAACACCCTGGCAACAAGCATGTAGGGGACAAGGGCTTCTTTTGCTTTACAACTCCAGGTTATAGTCAATCATTTTGAGAAAGTCAAGGCGGGAACTCAAGCAGCTAGACACATCACATGTGCTGTCAAGTTCAGGGAAACAAATGCACCCAATGTGCTAGCTTTCTTCACTTTTATACAGTTCATGGCCCTGTAGGGAATGGTGCTTCTCACAGTGGGCTGGGTATTCCTATACAATTCGCTATCAAGAAAATCTCCTTTGGACATGTCCAGGCCAACATGATCTAGACAACAATTCAGTTGAAATTCTCTTTCAGGTGATTCAAGATTGTGTCAAGCTGATAGTTAAAACTAATTGGCAAGATAACACCCCAAGACTTGTTACATTGTTGGGAGATACTACATAAAATATTGGAAATGAAGTAACAGAAGAATGCCTAAATAGTCTGATAAAACCATACAATGGGACTGTGTCCCCAAAAGGAACTAGAGAGAGGTGAATTTTAGTGGTTTGGAGAAGTGTGGAACAATTACTCGACAATTTCCATCTGTCTTATTCATTTCTGGTTAATTGCTTCACAATGTCTACCTGGCTAGTTTTGTGTCAACTTGATACAAACTAGAGACATCAGAGAGGATGGAGCTTCAATTGAGAAAATGCCTCCATGAGATCTGGCTGTGGGCAAGACTATAGGGCATTTTCTTAACTAATGGTTGCTAGGGGAGGGCCCAGCCCATTGTGGGCAGTGCATCCCTAGGCTGGTGGTCCTGGGTTCTATAAGAAAGTAGGCTGAGCAAGCCATGAGAAGCAAGCCAGTAAGTAGCACCCCCCCCCATGACCTCTGCATCAGCTCCTGCCTCCAGATTCTGGTCCTGTTTGAGTTCTTGTTCTGATTTCCTTCAATGCTGATTGATGATATAGAAATGTAAGCCAAATAAACCATTTTCCTCCCTAACTTGCTTTTGGTCATGGTGTTTCATTGCAGCAATAGAAACTCTACTAAGACAAAGTCTCTTCAGTGAGGACTCTACCAGGACTTTTGTGACGTGGTTCCTGGGTATTTCTAGGCTTTTTCAGGGTTCTCAGAGCATCATGCTCAACTTCCTTTTGGTCCCATGAGTACTTGGATCCCTTCTAACACATCTTCATTTCTCAATATTCACATTGGCTGCCACCTTCTTTGGGGTATGTAAAATTAATAATAATAATAATAATAATAATAATAATACAATCCTTCACAGGTATGCCTGGATTATTCTAGGTTTCATTGGGCCGACAAGTTAACCATTATAGTTCACCTTTCTGTCCATTTGTCCCTCCTTCCTTCTTTCCCTCCTTCCTCTTTTTTTTCCCTGATGGCTAAGGATTTTGAGCAATTCCTTAAATGTCTTTTGGCCATTTAATATTCTTCTGTTGTGAATTCTCTGTTTAGATCTGTACCCCATTCTCCTTCCTCTTTTACTCCAACTCTCTGTTTCTTTATTTCACTTTTATGGTGCTGTGGATTGAGCCCAGGGCTATGAAATGTCCAGCAAGAGCTTTACCACTGAGATGTACCCCTGGCCCCCTCTGCCTTTTGGAGGGGGTGGTGGTCTTGTCATATTGCTAAAGTTGGTCCCAAACTCCTGGGTTCAAGTTGTTTTCCTAGTTTGGTCTCTGGAATAGCTGGGGCTACAAGAGTATGCCACCATGCTCTGTTACTACTTGCAACAAAATTATTTTCATAAAATCTTTGGAGTCATTTATGGTGTGTGCCACATTTTCTTGGTGAAGAGTTTTTTTTTTTTTTTTTTGGTCATGATAGTGTTTTAAGTAATTTTTGGTTCTTTGAGACTGAGTCCCATTATCTAGCCCAGACTCATCTTGTGATTGTCTTGTGATTGTCTTGCCTTAGTCTTCCAAGTGTTGTGATTAAGGCATGGATCAGCACACTTAACTGAAAAATAAATTTATTTTATATATTATTGCAGATCAGGGGAGGCTAGCTCCTCCCAAATGCTCCAGGGTTGTGAATAGAAGACCTCAGAGTAGCTAGGGATTAGGAATAATTTCTTTTCTATCTAGAGGCTAGACTTTTTCTATCTGAGGGTATTTAGAAATGTTTCTACCTATCTGAGGGGTAACATAAGGAAACACACATGTTTTCTGATGGTCACTTACTCTTTTACTTCATCTAGAAAAATCTCTTTCTCTGGAAATCTCTCTGTCTTCACATAAATACATTCCACATTGTTACATTCTCCATACAGCCAAGTTACATTTCACACTGTTACAGTCTTCCCAAATTTTCCACATAGCCACATACCTCTTTTGCACAGTTACATCTACATATTTCTTCTATTTTGTTACATTCTTTCATATATTATTACATCATTTATTCACTCTTTACTTACTCATTCTTTCATTCATTCATTCTCTCTTCTTACTCTCACACTTCTTCTCTGCCCAACTTTGGACAATTTCTCTCTGCCCATTCAGCTACATCTCTCACTTAGCGCCACACCTGCACACACTTACATGTTCACTCTTACCTTCTGCCCAGCTCTTACATTATTCCTTCCCATCATTTGCCCTCATTAATTCTCTCACATTCCCTAATGCTTCTTCTCCTTCATCTCTCACTCAGCACACACACGTACTTCGTTCACATAGCTCTACACAGCTGTCTCTCTCTCTCTGTACTGCTGCTGTTGTCTCTCAGCCAAACTCTGGACAATTATAAGTTACATTTTTGGGCCCTACCCATTCTCATAACACAAGATAAGTCACATAGTTTCTCTTAGTCTAGTAATGTCACATTGACCCATGCGCGTAGCTCTAAGTTGGTGATGGATCCCAGACAGTAAACAATTGGCTGAACCTTGAGCACTCAGGGTATGCGCAGAAAGAGAACTACCACAGGGAGCTATATATCTCAATGTAAACAGTCTGGCCTTGATTTAGCAATAAACAACACCTGGGAATTAGTCTTTGTGTACTTTCTACAGGGGCAGCTAGTCTGTTTTGAATCTGCTCTGTAGTCCAAAATTAGCTGTCTGTGTAAAGGGCTGAGAATCCTATGTCAGTCTGAGTAATGTAAAATATCCTATTATTTCCATACATCCAAATTATACAGCCTAAACAGAAATCATCTTCCTGAACGTCCACAGCTATATGTGTGCCCAATAACTGTAAAACACACCACCGAAGGGTTGTGGAAAGAATCCCATAGCTGTTCTTACAAGGGAGGCATAGCAGTGGCACCCGAGAAAGTTACAGACAGAAAACAACCCGTCATTTACCGTCAATAACCCCATGGCTTTGCCAAGTGGGCCCCCCCAACAGGGCATCATGCGTCTGGTGGGTCAACCTGTTAAACACCAGTTGACACTGCTGTACATTCCCATAGCCCCCTGCAGTAGATTTCAGGTATACAATACGATTTTATGAGGCACAATGATCACTGTACTCCAGTAAGTTAATATGCCCATTACCCCACACAGTTGTCCTTTCCTGCAGAGAGAACAGTTCACATCTACCCACACTCTTAAAGTGAACACAGTCAGGAATAACCACTAAGTTCTAGACTTGTACATCCTACAAGTCTACTGACTTCTTTATTTCTGTACTTTAAGATATGACAAAGTTAAACTAATAAGAGTTAATTATAAGCTTGGCATGGTGGTATATGTCTTTAATCCCAGCACTTGAGAGGCAGAGGCAGGTGGATCTTTGGGAGTTCCAAAGCCAGCCTGGTGTACATAGCAAGTTCCAGGACAGTCAGAGCTTTATAATCCAGAGACCCTATCTAAAACCAAAACCAAAACCAGGCAAACAAATGAACAAACAAAGAATTAATTATATGGAGATCCTAGCATTAACAGATGGAACCATAGAGATGCAATTAGAACATTCTTCTTTATAAACACAAATCTCAAACACATTTATCCATACAATTATTGAAAAGGATTAGTGTATACAATAACATTTAGTAATTAATAACAATGAATGTAGCCTATTTATAGGGTTCATAGAAGTACTAATTTTAGGGTTTGTCCACAAAGAGATTAAGTTAGATTTCAATTACCTTATCTTTAGGAGAGGGTGCCTTAATTTCCTTTGGAAGGATGAGTGGCTTTTCGTTTGGCTGGAAGAGAAAGAGAAAGAGAAAGAGATGGTGCAGTCTCAGCACATGCCACATTAGGAAATGAGGTGTTCTAAATGTTTTGTGAAAACTTGGCCATACTACAATTACATGAAGAATTATATGAGCTGCTTGGGTATTAAATGTGTTAGGAATCCTTGTGTGGAATAAAACATGTGTTTCTTCAACCCGAGACAGGAAACTCTAGTGCACTTTCCCAAGTGCTTTGCTGGGAGAGGAATCCTTCCAACCCTTTCCTGGTTGTCTAGCCCTGAGAAAATCAGATGGTAGGGAAATGGAGGGTGCTTACTGTGGGTGGGCCCAAGGGACATGCTCCTTTTCTGGGTAGAGATAGCACAAAATGGAGGTTTTGAGTTGGGTGTGGACTAGGGGGTCCCAGAAGAAGGTTGACCAGGGAGGTAAGGGGGAGAGGGTTCCTGGAAGTGGCTGTGTTCTACTAGGAGAGAGTGTGGTACAGGATGGGGTCCTCAAGAGAGATCAGTTTTAGGAATGGGTGGAGTCTTAATTGTTTTTATAGACAAAAGAGGAAAACCAAGAGTAATTGAATGTTAACCTGTGATATTTTATTAGATGACTACTGATTGTTTGAAACTGTGTAGTCTTAGTCTGTGGGAGCTGAAGAGTGAAAGCAAACTTGGATTCATCACTGAAAAGATTTAAATATTGGGGAGAAGCAGACAGTTTAGTTGGTAAACTGTTGTACAAACATAAGAACTTGTGCTTGGATTCCCAGCACTCATATAAAAGCTGTACAAACTGGCACACATTTGTAACTCTAGCACTAGGTCGGGTGCAGGTAGGGTGGAGGTGAGGAGGGTTCCCGGAACTCATTGATCAGCCTGTATAGTCAATTGATGAGCTCAAGTTCAGCTAGGGACCTTGTCTCAAAATATAATGTGGTGAGGGGCTGGAGAGCTGGCTCAGCAGTTAAGAGCACTGGCTGCTCTACTAGAGGACCCAGGTTCCATTCTCAGCACCCACATATTGGCTAACCAGTGTCTGTAACTCTAGTTCTGGGATATCCAATGCCCTTTTCTGGCCTCCATGGGTACCAGACATTCTGTCTGTGATGTACAGACATAAATGCATGTAAAACACCAATACACATACAATAAAATATTAAATTGAAAAAATTATGTGGGAAGCAGTTGGGAAAGACACTCAGCATTGGCCTCTAGTCCCTACATGCACGCATCGACATGAACATACATAGCACATGCACAAATGAAATAATAAAACTAGTATATTCTAGATGGATTAAAGTATATGACATGAAGTATGCGTAAAAGTTTATATATCTTGGCTAAAATATATATTCTAAAATTTCTTGTTTTAAATAATGTTTAGTTTATTTAATGTCATCTTATACAATAGCTGTAATTTAATATTAAAAACATATGATTAAAACAAATAAGATGGCAATCAACATTTAAAACAATAAGCAATGTGGTTCAGGATAGTAGCATGGTCAAGGCACATCTCCTTTTCTCCCAAATTCAAATCTTTCAAGGGATGAGTCCAAATTTGCTTTCACTCTTCAGTTTCCATAGACTAAGACTACACAGTTTTTATAAGACTACAATATGATTTACTGTTATTATATGACTACAACAATGAGTAGTTATTATATGAGTAGTCATATAATAAGATATCACAATTAGATTAACATTTAATTACTCTCTGTCTTCATTTTCCCCTAATGAGGGCAAGACCCTCTTAACCATAGGCTGAACCATTTGCTATGACTCTTCACTGGGAAGCTGATTTTCTTTGAGCCCTTTGTGTGGTATCTCTTCCTGCCTTTCACAACATCAGATTTAGCAAAGGCAGTTGGCTTTTTTTTTTTTTTTTGCACTTATGCACTGAGCTTGGCTTCTTCAGCTTGTCTGCACTGAGGCTGATTTTGCATAGGACACTTCTGTATGAGCAGATATGAATTGCTTAAGACTGCGGAACGAAACATCGAGTTCTAGCTCAGGTCTGCCTTTAGAGCCACATTCAGATGACAGCCCTTTCAGGACATTAGCAGCTTGAGCTGAGAGGTAGAGGAAGGAGACTGAAGCGAGTTTTCCCAGTGTGGGGAGAGAGAAGCCACATTATTTCGATCTGATTATTCTACAGTGTCCTTGGATTCTAAGTTAAAAGGATAAGAATATTCTTTAGGAAGGGCACCTGAAGCAAGACACTCTGGCCTTTAAGTAGACTAAGTGTCTCATTACTGGAAAGAGAAGGTTAAGGACCTTACCTCTTACTGTGCTCACATAGTGAAGCGGAATCTGGAATCATCTACTGCTTTATCATCTTCTAAAGAGACAAACAATAAGTAGAAAAAGTTCCTGAATCAGGAAAAGGCCACTTTAATGTAAAATCAATATGCCTAATGTATTAACTTCAGATGGACCGAGAAAGAAGATTTTAAAAAAAGTAAATATTGTTTTTGATTGAATTGTTAAAAAAAAATCTAGGTCCTGGAATGAATTTGCTACTATTGTGAGCTGTTCTGGTGTTAAGAACGCCTTTTCCTCAGATGCACAGTCTTGGAGGATCTTGGTCTCTTCCTCAGTTGAGGAAAATGCCTCAGCGTGCTTTGGAAGGCAATTAAAACCTTCCAGGGGCAGACAATGGTCGACTTAAGGCTTATGAGGTCTGTTCTGGGAGACTCTTTATACAATGTGGCTTCTCTGCTCCGTCCTAAAGGTGGTTAGTTATTAGCTGGATATCTTTGATTAGAAAACACCATCAAGAGAGTTGAGAAAAAAAAATCAAAACCAAACCCTCTGCCTCTTGGGAGTTCCACCCTGAAACATTTCCCCAGTGAGAACTGTACCTCCCAGGTCCTCATTACTTCTTGTTTTGGCAGCAGGCAAGAATAATTTCTACACATTTGGAAAGTGAATTATAAAGAGCAATGTAACCAATTTAGATGATCTTCCATTTCTGTGATCCTCTTCTTTGTTGTGTTGTGTTTTACCACGTTCTCCCACATTCACTCAGAAGTGTATTGACACTTTCATTGATTTTCAATAATGGGACCAATCTTCCTCCCTTCTCCCCACTTCTCTAAATACTGAGAGAAAACAAACAAGAACAAAATCCCAAACAAAACAACAACCCCTCCTACCCAGAAATTCAGGTTGGTTGAGTAAATACAGCGACCTCCAGCTTAAAATAGTTTTGGATGACTCTATTAATATTTGTTGTTGCTGTGGCAGAGTTTCACTCTGTAGTCTAGACTGGCCTTAAACTCATGGTGATGCTTCTGCCTCAGCCTCCTGAGTCTGGAATTACAGGTGTGAGCCACCATGCCAAGACAAAGTAGAAGTTAAAGTGCCAGTTTGCAATTAAATATATATCTTAATTAAGTAAGGCACCTTAAACAAATGCAATACTGTTCAACACTCACCACTCAGTTATTTTACTGTATTTTCTAGTCTTGTCTGTAGTAGGCATGCTCTGTGGTTACACATCTCTCACAAGTTCCATGTGCAGGGTTTAGAACTTGGAACTGACTCAGTGGCAGCATTTATACCATGGGAACTGGGAAATGGTACAGAGCAGTGCTTTACAGATATCTGTATTGTATTAATATTTTATTATTACATTTATCTTCTGAGGTGGTATATGTTCTGCCCTGATGATAATGGACTAAACCTCTGAAACTATAAGCCAGCCCCAATGAAATGCTTTCCTTTATAAGAGTTGCCTCAGTCATGGTGTCTCTTCAGTGCAGTAGAAACCCTAAGGCAGCCACCACTTACTAAATGTCATCAATATTTTAGATACTGAATATTAGTTATTTCACTCAAATGGCTCTTAACAGTGGCATTAATACTTAGTGTATAAAGCAACCAAGACTCAGAAAAACAAACAAACAAACAAACAAACAAAAAAACAAAAATCTAGCTAATCTGCCCAAGGACACACAGCTAGCTGGTGACAAAATCAAGTATCTGTTAATAAACTCTAGAAATTGTACCTATTTTCTCTCAAATTCAAGTAATGGGGCTACTTCACTAAGATGTGAGGTTGCTGAAGTAAAGCTTCCTTGGTGGTCAAATACTGCAGGACATCAAGGGATCCACCAACCCTCCATATTTAGTATATATTATTATAGTTCTTTTAAATGAATGTAAATTATCTTAAAGTGGGTGGAATAAAGGAAAAAGAAGGAAGGAGCTGTGGGAGATGAAGTGGTATTTTAGACTTCCTTCCTTTTCCCTCTTCTTTTCTTTTTTTTTTTTTGAGACAAAGTCTCCCTTTGTGGCCCAGGCTGACCTTACACACATACTAGTGATCCTCCTATTAGATTCCCAAGAGCTGGGAAAGCAGGCGTATACTCCTGTAACCAGCTAATTTAACTCATTTATTTTCTTAAAAAAATTTAAAAAACACTAATTAATTTGTGTGTGTGTGTGTGTGTGTGTGTGTGTGTGTGTGTGTGTGTGTGTAGCTGGAGAGTTTTCTCTCCAGGTCCCACCAAGCCCCAGCAGTCCGACAGCCCACTTATAAAATAAACACACAGACGCTTATATTATTTAAACTGTTTGGCCTAATGGCTCAGGCTTCTAGCTATCTAGTTCTTACATCTTAAATTAATCCATTTCTATAAATCTATACCTTGCCACGTGGCTCGTGGCTTACCGGCATCTTCACATTGCTGCTTGTCATGGCGGTGGCTGGCAGTGTCTCCCTCATTCACCTTCCTGTTCTCTTAATTCTCCTCTCTGTTAGTCCCGACTATACTTCCTGCCTGGCTACTGGCCAGTCAGTGTTTTATTTATTGACCAATCAGAGCAACACATTTGACATACAGACCATCCCACAGCATGTGTGTGTGTGTGTGTGTGTGTGTGTGTGTGTGTGTGTGTGTATGTGTGTGTGTTGTGCAGGTACATGTGTGCTTGCATGTCATAGTATGCTTGGAGATGGCAGAGAACAACTTGTAGAAGTTGTTTTTCTCTTTCCATCATATGGGTCTAGGGATTGAACTCAGATCATCAGGCTTAGTGGCAAGCACCTTTACCATCTGAGCCAAGTCACTGGCCCTCACTACTTTCTTATATTGAGACTAAGTTCTTATTAATAACACTGCAATACAAAAAGCATTTGCTTCATTGATTGACTAGCTTGGCATTTATACATATGAAAGTAGGCAGGCACACTTTTTCGATGAATTTGTATATGATCTATCTGCCCGTGGCCATGTCAGAGGAGCAGCAAGTAGCAATTGACTTTAGGTGATCAGTCCACTAGGAAGCAAAGCTCTGCTGGGTGAAATCTGTTTAACTGAAGCAATGATTTTATACAATAATAGTGTTAGTTTAAATAGGATTTTGATGATTGAGAATCTTTAATAAATATAGTAAGGGATTACAATAGAGGTTAGTTTAGTGGAAAAATTAACATAGATAAAGGTAGGATAAAATATTGCCTCTGCCTCTGATAAAGCAGAGGCTGCAGAGGATAAAAAATAAAACAAGGAAGTGTCACACAGCTAGAACACATGAGTTTCTATTGAGGAGCCATAGACTGTGACTTAGGTTAATGATTAAGAAAAACAATTGTGTCCCAGAAGCTGTTAGCTCAAGTTCTGAGGACTGAACCCAGGGTCTTGCGCTTGCTAAGCAAGCACTCTACCACTGAGCTAATAGCGCAAGTTCTTTTAATCTTAATGTTTAGAGATGTGTTCACAGGTTTTGGTGTGCATCATAGCTAAAACAAAGCTTTAAATATGACTTAAGTTTAGGTTATGATGTTTTTATTAATGGCTTTGAGAAAAAAATCTTGGAAAACTATTTATTTTTATTTTTTTGGTTTTTTGAGACAGGGTTTCTTTTTTCTTTTTCTTTTTTTTTCTTTTAAGATTTATTTATTTATTATGTACACAGAAGAGGGCAGCAGATCTCATTACAGATGGTTGTGAGCCACCATGTGGTTGCTGGGAATTGAACTCAGGACCTCTGGAAGAACAGTCAGTGCTCTTAACCTCTGAGCCATCTCTCCAGTCTGAGACAGGGTTTCTCTGTATAGCTTTGGAACCTGTCCTGGAATTCACTCTGTAGACCAGGCTGGCCTTGAACTCACAGAGATCCGCTTGCCTCTGTCTCCCGAATGCTGAGATTAAAGGTGTGTGCCACCACTGCCCAGAGGAAAGCAATTTAAAGGCATACTTTTCATGGATGAGTGAGGGACTCATTGAGGTCAAGAAACAAGAACAATGCCAACCTGGGTATCGCTAGCTGATGTACCTTTCTTGCTATGTTGGGAAGATGATTAATTCCTTGTGCCTGTTTCTGCCCTCAGCTTCCTGATATAAAAAACTGTTGATGAATGGGGATGCACCTGAGGATTTAAAGTAGAGCTGACTGATTGTTTTTCATACATAAAAGTTTAGGTTTGTGATTCTTTTAGGATTCCTTAGAAGATTACCTTTTAAGATAACTAGTAAAGTAATTGGTCTTTTCTTTGTAACTGCAAAATGCAGCCTGCCAGTAAAACAAATGGATAAAAAACAAACAAACAAACCTTGCTTGCTTATACTCCGTTAATCTATAACAAGTTGTTTGGTAATGAATGTGAGTTCTTGGAACAACTTGTTTTTCACCTGTAATACATAAAATGTTTAATCATGTAAGGCATATAGAAAACACGCTTTTATTTTTTTTACTTGTATTTATTGTATTCATTCACTTGAAAAGGAGACTGTAACCACATTGTAATTTTTATATTGTTTTGAAGATTCTACTGGGATTTATAAGCTGTAAGGGAAAAAATACACGAGAGAAGGAAAACACCAGGAAAGATGTAGAAGGAAGACATCAAGGAAAAGTTAAAAGGAAGACATCAGGAGAGATAGAAGGGATACATCTTGATAGAGGTAGGAAAAGAAATAAAGAACACTGAGAGAGAACAGAGAAAGACCCTAAGAGTGTGT
The DNA here is from genome assembly GCA_902168405.1 of Peromyscus aztecus. Lineage (NCBI taxonomy): Eukaryota > Metazoa > Chordata > Mammalia > Rodentia > Cricetidae > Peromyscus > Peromyscus aztecus. The sequence continues at coordinate 83,873 of CABHPQ010001379.1, read as the reverse complement.
GTATGTGTCTTTTCCCTTTTTCACTGGCCTCAGAGAGTTAAGTTTAGTCCCCCTCGTCAGCCCCTGAGAATTAAGTTCTACCCCCTCAGATAGAAAAGTCAAGTTGAGGGATAGTCTTCCATAGGCTCCTCCTCAAGTCCTGAGCTGCTGGAGGCTGGTCCTCACAGAAGTGATAATGATCTCCAGGTATTTTCTCAAACGTTGACTTCAGTGACATGAAGCAACCTGTTATGACTTCTAGATTCTGTTTATTTATTGTCTGTGCTGAAGACTGACCCCAGATCTTCACAAATGCCAGGGAAGCATTTTGTTAAAGAGCTACTTCACCATCCTTTGGTGTCTGTCATCCTGTTTCTCAAATACACAGTTGGTTTACCACTTAGACATTTGAAGCTTGACACACTCTTCTGTTGCTGTGTGGCAATGTTGTTTTTTCTGATCATGTCTGTGGATTCAATGGTTCTGTCACATCCAGAAACAGCATTTCACAGTACTCTCCTCCATTCTCTATCTCTTACATTTTCCCAGCTCCTCTTCCATGTTCCCTGAGCCTTGCATGTGGTGGTGGTGATACAGATGTTTTGTTTATAACTGAACTCCCAACAGTTAATTATTCTCAGTGCTTTGGTCAGTTATGAATCTTTTTATTAACTGCTGCCTACTGCAAATAGCAGCTTCTTTGGTCAAGGGTGTGGGCAGCACTAATCTATAGGTATAAACATATTTAGAAGTCAGTTTGATAACATGCCCATTTAGCAAAACAACAGTAGTAGGTTCCTCTCCAGGGTCTGTGATTGTCCAGCTTTAGGCTAGGTTTGCAATGCCATCTATGAGTTTCTTCCTGTGGAGCAGGCCTCAAATACAGTCAGAAATTACCCCTATAGCAGACACACCACTATTGCATCAGTGGGCATGATGACTTTATTTTATTCATTTAAAATACTTGATTTTAAAATTTTATATGTGCATGTGTGTCTGTGCATGTATATATGTATATATATGTATATATGTATATATCTATATCTATAGTGTGTGTGTGTGTGTGTGTGTGTGTGTGTGTGTGTGTGTGAATGCCTGCAGAGATCAGAATAGGATGTCAGATTCCCCTGGAGCTTGAGTTACAGGTGGTTGTGAGCTACCCAATATGGGTGCTGGACCAAACTCACCTCTTTTACAAGAGCAACAAGAGCTCTTAATTACTGAGCCATCTCTCTAGCATGATATCTTAATTTTTATTTTTTTTTAAGATTTATTTATTTATTATGTATACAGAAGAGGGTGCTAGATCTCATTACAGATGGTTGTGAGCCACCATGTGGGTGCTGGGAATTGAACTCAGGACCTCTGGAAGAACAGTCAGTGCTCTTAACCTCTGAGCCATCTCTCCAGCCCGATATCTTAATTTTTAAAGAAACATTTTAGGAAACATTGCCAGCAGTTTTTTTTAAAAACATTTTACTGATTCTTTGTGAATTTCACATCATGTCCCCCAATCCCATTCATCTCCCCATCTCTCCATGTCTGCCCTAACAACAACAACAACAACAACAGCAACAACAACATCTTGCCATGGAAGCTTCGGTGTGTCATATAGAATACCCTTTTGCTCAAACAACTTGACTTGCAATTGTTCATTGCAATGAGTCTGGTTTGAGGCTGTGAGGATCAATACTGGACCCTCACTGGGACTCCTCTCTGATATCCTGTTGTTACCCTGTGTCATGGAGATCCTGCAGCTTTTGTTCTGTAGGACTGGCCCTTTCAGTAGTTCTTAGATGGGATAGATGTTGGGGTGGGCCAACTCAAAGCCCTGGATCTGGGCCTGGGTGGTAGCTGTGCTGGTCAGCCTGCCCGTTCTCCGGCATCCATGCCATCAGGGCCAGCTCTCCTGCTGTGTCCAGGTGACGGGCAGTACTAGCTCTCCAGCAGCCAGCAGTGTTTTTATTTGGAAAAAATTGAATTTGATTACTAGTTATCAGGGATGAGGAACAAGTACAAACAGAAAGAATGTCATATCTCTCATAGACTCATAATCTATTTACTCCAGTTAAAGAGATGACATCTTGAGGGTCATATATGACAGATTGTCACAAGATCTATAATAACTATGGTAACTGGGTGTGGTCATTTGAATGAAAGTAGCCTACATAGGCTCATAGGGAGTGGTGTTAATAGAAGGTGTGGCCTTGTTGGAGTAGGTGTGACCTTGTTGGAGGAAGTGTGTCACTGGGGTCAGGCTTTGAGGTTTCAGATGCTCAAGCCAGGGTCAGGGGCACTCTTTCTTTGTGTTGCCTTTAGATCCTGATGTAGAACTCTCAGCTACTTCTCCAGCACCATGTCTGCCAGAATGCCTCCATTCTTTCCACCATGAATGCAATGTACTAAACCTCTGAACTGTAAACCAGACCCAATTAAGTGTTTTATTTTATAAGAGTTGTTGTGGTCATGATATCTCTTCACAGCAATAGAAACTCTAAGACACTGGGCATGGTTGTAGCAGGCTTTCTTTGGGCCACCCATCCCGCTCCCAAATCATGACATGGAGACTTATTATTAGTTATGAAGCTCAGCTTTAGCCTAGGCTCATTTCTTGCTAGATCTTATAACTTAAATTAACCTGTTTCTCTTCATCTATGTTTTGCCTCATGGCTTTTTACCTTTCTTCCATTCTGTATATCCTGCTTTCCTGTTTCTTCTCTGTTTGGTGGCTGGCTGGCCCCAGGCATCTCCCTCTCATTCGCCCTCATTCTCTCTTCTCTTCTTTTCAGAGCCTAGATTTCTCCTCCTACTTACTCTTTACCCACCAGCCCCTCCTACCCCTCTACTGTCCAGCTATTGGCCATTCAGCTTTTTTACTGGACCAATCAGGTGCCTTAGGCAGGCAAAGTGAAACACATCTTTACATTTTTAAACAAATGCAACACACCTTTAAATAGTTAAAGTACTATTCCACAACATAAACAAATGTAACATATCTTTGCCTCATTAAAGTAATATTCCACAACACAATGGCGGCTTATGCTTATAATCCTAGCACTGGTGAGGCTAAGCCTGGTGATTTGCTGTTTGTGGCTTCAAACTTAGGATGTTTCCCAGACTGGCCCTGAACTCCTGCTCCCCCTGCTTAGTCTCTCGAGTGCTGTGATCCTAGGCCTGCACTATCATGCTTGGGTGGAAATTAAATTTGATTGTGATATAAATGAGGCGTAAAAGGAGAAGTGACTGGTGAGAATGAGAGTTTGGTATGTAAGCCAACGGGGGAGGATGAGCAACAGGAAGGAACCGTTAGTGATTATCCTACTTAGATTTCTGTTGCTGTGATAAGAGACTAACCAGAAACAATCTGGTGGAGGAAAGAATGTATTTGGCTTACCGCCTGTAGTCCATCGTGAAGGGAAGCTGAGGCAGAAGCTCAAGGCAGGAGCCTGGAGACAAAGACCTGAAGCAGAGAGCATGGAGGAGTGCTGCTTCCTGGTTAGCACAGTAATCTTCCTTAGACTACTCAAGACCACTTCTTCAGGGGTGGCGTGTCTACAGTGAGCTAAGCCCTCATCTACCAAATAGCAACCAAGAAAATGCCCCATAGACACATCCACAGGCCAGTCTGATAGAGGCAAGTCTTCAAGAGAGGTTCTCTTCCCTCAGGTGTGCCAAGTTGACAACCAAAATTAACTACCAAAATGATTCAGGATTTTCAAGTTCAGCTGCTTTTGGGAGTATTTATGCCATGGACAAGCAAAACTCATAGAATTTGGAGAGGCCTGATTAAGGGCAAAGACAGTGAAAACGGAAGTTTGGTTAACATTGTTTTATTTTATTTTTCCTTCCAAGGCTTCTGGTATAATGAGGTACTTGCTAAGATGTAGATACATTAGTGTCTGCCTTGGCTTGTAACAAAGCATTTTCTCTTCTTAAAGGGTCGTTAGAGATGGTAAAAGTAAGGTGTGCATGTAGTTCTAAAACAATCTACAATGAAATGATTATGATAGGAAGTCTCTTCCAATTTCAGCTAAACTCAGTTTAGTTTAAACCGTTACCACTTGTGCATTTGTCCCATGAGGAGCAGTAGTCGAAAGCATGACAGTGATGATGATATGTTTGGTCCCTGAGCCAGTGGCTACTTGTCTCCATCCGCATTCCCTCTCCCTGCTCTTAGCCTCTTCAGAGCGGACTTCACTTCCTGGTTTCTCAGGGTGTAGATGAGGGGGTTCAATAACGGAGTGACGACCGTGTAAAATACAGCCACTGCTCCATCCAGGGGACTCTTGGAGCCTGCCCGCAGGTAGATGAAGATGCAGGGGACGTAGTAGACAGTGACCACGGTGAGGTGGGAGCCGCAGGTGGAGAAGGCACGCCTCCTGCCATCGGCAGTGCGGATCTTCAGGATGGCGTGAACTATGTTGGCGTAGGAGAGCAGGATCAGCATGAAGCAACTGGCGGCCACCACCCCAATGTCCACAAAGGTCACAAGTTCATTGACTGTTGTGTCAGCACAGGCCAGTCTCAACACTGCAGGAATGTCACAGATGAAATAATCTATCTCGTTGGGTCCACAGTAGGGCAATCGGAAGGTCAGAGTGGCTTGAATAGACCCATGGATGGAGCCAGCTACCCAAGCTCCAGCCACCAAGGTTGTGCATAACTTTCCATTCATGAGCACAGGGTAGCGAAGAGGCTGGCATATTGCCAGGTACCTGTCATAGGCCATCAAAGTGTAGAGGAAGCACTGAGTGCTGCCTAGGAAGTGGAAGAAATACAACTGAGCTACACAGCCACCAAACGGGATAACTTTGCTCGCAGGAGTGAAGTTCAAAATAAGTCGAGGAACGATGACTGAGGAGAGCCACATGTCCAGAAATGAGAGCACACCTAGAAGAATGTACATAGGACGGGCATGCAACTTGGGGTCAGCCCACACAGTGAGCAGGATGAGCAGGTTACCCAGCTGTGTCAGGATGTAAATGAGGAAGAAGACCAGGAAGAGGAGGGTTCTTAGGTTTGGGGGGTGAGCCAAGCCGAGGAGAATGAAATCTGTCACCACGGTGTCCAGCGATGTGTTTCTGTTTCTCCTCATGTCTTAGTCTGTTAAGATGAATCATGAGGTTAGACAAGGAGAATGCAATAGGGGGAGGAGGTAGACAATGCTTTTGTTCAATGATTAGTATCTAGCAGTTAGGAGAGAAATACATGTGTGTAAAATTGTTTTGAAAGGTGTATGTGAAAAGAAAGAAACAGTGCAGAGGCTGGCTGTTTTGGTAGATGTATGGAACCTCCTGCCCAGTGAGAGGCACCGAGAAACAGTGTTGTACAGATCAAGGAACAGGAGAACCCCTGAGCTTTAGGATGGACCAATGCCTCCAACCAGAAAGGATTTAATGAGGCGAGGTTATACCAAATGCAGGGCAGAGTGGAAGTAACGTCCTATGATCACGTGTGCTCTGCCTCCCACTTGACCTCACTGCGGAGCTGCCCCTTCCTCTTTGGCTGAGAACCACACATTCTCACCATAGCATGCAGAATATGCAGTGTCTTCACCACCCTACCAGTCCTCACCTGGGGCTGGTCGGTGCACGAGACTCTGAAGGCGCTCCTGAAGTGTGCTCTGACACACCTGTGCAAGCTTTGTCGCTTACCTTTTCTCTTGGTAGGGCTCACTCTTCTCTTTGGCCTTGCGCATGGGGCCATTACCTTCAACAATTCTTTTCTGATTCTTGAGAACTACATATACCTTTTCAATCATTATCTTATTCTATTTACATTGTCTAATTTCTTACCAACCTTTCCATTAGTCACCTTTTTTTTCCCCCTCCGAGACAGAGTTTCTCTGTGTAACATGATTGTCCTGGAACTCACTGTATAGACCAGGATCACAGAGATCCACCTGCCTCTGCCGCCTGGGTGCTGGGATTAAAGGTGTGCGCCACCACCTGGCTCATCAGTTACTTTCTAGTGAATTAAAAGTGATAAATTATTTGATATCACTTGTTGGACCCTTGTACCTATTTCAGCCAAGGTCAGTCTTTTCTATTATACAATATAGGTCTAGTTTCATTACAATAGACTCCAGAGATCACTCAGTCTCTTTATCATTTCAGGATATTATTTAGTTTTATTGATTGATTTATATGTCCATTGGTTTAGATTGAATTTTGTAAAATACATAATTACAAAGGAATTTTTATTGTTTGTTATAAAACCATTGACCAACAAACACATGGTTGCTAGCAAGCTTGTACATGTATATACACATAGGTTTTAGTTTGTCATCCTGCAACTCTCTTTAAATAACATTGAAGATTTCAAGTACGTGAACCAGCCAGATAACAGGGAAACTAAAGGAGTGCTTTCATATCTGCTTCTTGTTTACCAAGAAGCCACCACTACATGCTTCTACTGTAAATATTCTCCTAGATACACAGGGCTAAGCAGACATGGACTGAACTGTAAGCCAAAATAGAAGTATAATACCAGTGTGCTTCCACCTGAGCCTATGGTATTTTCATGATATGTTTTACGAAAGTTCAAATTTCTATATCAAATTAGAACTGCCACACTGGAGTAATAATTTGGAGCTGTCTCCTAAGTTATACATTTTTTAAAAATCATACTTATGCATAATGAGCAGTTTCCCTAACTGGTCTGTATTGCCATTCTGTTCTTTACATTATTGTGCATAAGTATGGGTTCATTTATTACAGTTCCCTGTTGGAAGAAAGCTCGTCTGACCACTCAGGTGCTGGGTGCCCTGCCTGGCAGGTATTAGGAAACTGGCATATGGCACAGTTGGTGGGGCTAAGGATAGTCTCTGTTCCTAGACAGCTATGTAAATAATGTAGTTTTAAAGACAGGTAGTTCAAAACCTGGGGTATGGTGTCCAGGAGCTGTGGAGGAATGTATGGATTTCCAGAGAAATAGAGCATATGTTTGCTAAAGATTTGGGTCTGATAGTAAGAGTGGAACAGTCCAGGTCAGCTTAAAGGAAACAAAGACAGACTACCTAGCGTCCCACGGCACTGCCTCTCATTCTTTAGCTTTCTATGTCATGTTGTTTGAGACCTTCTTGTTTTTAGCTGTTGTTTTTAGCTTTCAGAAAAGTTGCAAATAATTTAAGTATATCAACCCTGGCTGATTAAAGAATTAAGATAATGTGAAAATATTCAAATATTGGGCTGTATCTGATAATGATAGAATTATCTTATATTATGGTCAGAATCTAATCAAAGCACACAAAAATATTGAAAGGCCAAAATTCAATATAAAAACATCTCAAAAGTAGATTCCAGTGACATCAGAGACTAAATGATACATCTTTGAAAAGCAGTTGTAAAAATTGCAGGGGAAGACTGTTGTTTGAATCTTAGATGATCTCTTAATAAAAAACCCAGAACCAGATATCAGGGTGAAAGCTGAAAGATCAGAGAAGCAGAACAGCCAGTCACTAGTTCTTATTTCTATGAAATCCTCAGCCCAAAGAGAGTGAGTGTTTCCTCACACCTTATACACCTTTCTCTTCCCTGCCATATTACTTCCTGGGATTAAAGGCATGTGTGCTTCCCAAGCACAGGCATGAGATCTAAAGTGCTGGAATTAAAGGTGTATGCCACCACGCCTGGCTCTGTGTCTAATCTAGTGGCTGGCTCTGTCCTTTGATCCTCAGGAAAGTTTATTAGGGTACACAATAAATCACCACAGAAGACAGTGAGGACGAATGAGAGGGTGTCATTGAGAAGGTAAGAATGTGAGGGATAGGGGGACATTACAGGGACCTCTGGCATCTTGGGACCCCATGATGAGCAGCTTCGTATGTATCTTGGCCCTAGTTCAGGCATCTCTGATATGAGCACATTTCCTGAAGAGGTTCCAAGGGTATGAAACACTTACCCCAGCAATTTGAAATATTGGATTTCTACAGGGACCCTTGGGATCTGGGGTACTAGGAAACAGGTATGAAATTCTGAAGATGGGGAGGGAAACTGGCTTAGTGCTGTGTTGGACACGCTCAAAGGACCCTATTACCCTGCGGAGTGGGGGATATCCAGTTCAAATCTGTTTCTGGCAAGGACATTTACCTTCTTTGGCCTTCATTCAGTTAGATGCCCTGGTAAGGACAGGGCAGATCAGAGGGAATGTATGCCATGTCGGGTATCTTAGACATATTTTATGTACTCCACAGAGTAGATTTTTGTCTTTTACCAAATGTTAAATGAAAAAGAGCTTACTTAGGAAGGGAACTTAGTGCCTCTTCACTGGAGTGGAAAGAAACATTTAGCCTGTCTTTGTTTCTGCAGAACTAATATCACCTCCTCTTGACCTGCCCCCTACCATCGCCATCATAATAAAAAAAAAGAAAATAAAAAGGGTATTAAGATTTTAAGGCCCCTTTTCAAGTTTATAAAGATTGAATTTATCCTAGTACTTTTGAGAAGTTCCAGAAAGAAATGGAAAAAAGAGACTAACATTTAGACAATACAGTCAAGTCTCCAAGCTGCAGGCTAGTTGTGTCTTTAGTGGAGCACTTCTCCACACTGAGTTTCCTCTTAGACTCACGTGTATAGAGCTGCAGAATTAGTTGCCTGTCCCTGAGTGGAATCGTTCTGCAGATAGAGAGATGCTGTTCAGAGGCTCAGTGCAGCCTGTGGTACAGGGCTCCTCTCTGTTTTAAAAAGGATTTGGCATTCTTTCAGGAGTTTGCCCTGCAATGAGGCCAATGCCTTTCAGGGCTCTTTGACGAATCTGACTTCTATATCTCAAGTCATATTTTGCATCAGTTTTCATCATGTTGCCTTTCTTGCCCTGACGGAAAGCAGGGAAAAGAAGCACTGTCTAGAGATTTGAAGCAGCATTCTGACCTCAAGGGAAATCTACTGCAAAGTATTCCCCTCATGAGGCCTCCCTCCCAGGATCCTCATTATTTTGTGTTGAGAGAGGGATCAGGCAACATGAATGGTAGATCACGGAAAAGGAGGCTGTGGAGAATAATCTTAATATGCTCGGTGAGGCTGCTGACTTCTTCGTGATGTTTCAGGGTCTCCTTTATCCCCTTGTCTCTCAAATCCTCATCCCAGTCTGGCCGCCACCCGCTCCCTTTTAAGACGCCCTTAAGTCACTGACATCTCCCTTGGCCTTCCTCTTCCTCTGTTTTAGTCTTCTTGGTTGCCCTCAACGCTACTGGACACATTGTATTTACTCATCTATTGTTTGTCTCCATTTCCCAGAATGCGGATGTCACGATAGTACTTTGACTCACTGTGGAATCCCTGGCACCATTTGTCATATGCTTAGCATGTAGTAGTAGGTTCTCAATAGATGACTTTCAACGAATGCCATGGACAGAAAAAAAGAAAGCTGTGGTTTCAAACATGAACCTCACATTTAAAGCTACCTGTAACAGGGCTAGGGAGAGAGCCCAGTATAAGTGCTTATCGCATAAGTATGAGAACACATCCCAACATGCACACACACACATCACACACACACACACACACACACACACACACACACACACACACCACACACACAAACAACATACACATGTGAGTACACCATACACCACCTCACATGCATCAACATATATATATATATCACACATGTACATACACACACAAATAAATATACCACACACTACCCCTACATGTACCCACACACATATACCACATACAAAGACATATACATACACAAATATACACATGGATGTACCATATACCATCCCCACAAGCACACACACACACACACCACACATGACACACCCACCAACATATACATGCAAATATACAATATATACCCCCATGTGAGTACATCATACACATACCACACTGCACATTTGTGAATATACCACACACACACACACACACACACACACACACACACACACACACACAGAGGCAGAGACAGACAGAGAGACAGAGACAGAGAGACAGAGAGACAGAGAGAGATAAATAAAACAAATAAAGCTACCTGGAGTATTCTTAATATTCAATTCATTTCTACATGCACCCTCCATATCTAGATTCTAAGGTGAGTCACTTTGGAAAGGCATTTATTATTTTATAAAAGTTAGTGCCAGGCGCATGTGCCATAGCCTGTCACTTGAGACTCGCTGTGTGGGTTCTGGGACCTGTGGGCGACAGTGGCTGCAGAATGAGAGGAAACTAAGGAGGTAGGAATGCTTATGCAGAAAATCATACAGCCTTGGGGCCAGCAAGATGGCTCAGTGGATAAGGGGGCTTGCCACAAAGCTTGATGTCTTAGTCAGGGTTTCTATTGCCATGCTAAAACACCATGACCAAAAGCAACTTGTGGAGGAAAAGGTTTTTGTTTCAGCTTATAGTTCTACATCACAGTCCATTATGGAAGGAAGTCAGGGTTGGAAACTCACACAGGGCAGGAACCTGGAGGTAGGAACTGAAGCAGAACACAGAGGAACTCTGCTTATTGGCTTGGTCTTCGCGGCTTGCTCAGCCTACTTTCTTATAGCACACAGGACCACCAGCCCAGGGGCGGTACCACCCACACTGAGCTGGGCCCTCCCACATCTATCATCAATCAAGAAAATGTACCACAGGCTTGCCTACAGTCCAACCTGGGGAGCATTTTCTCAACTGAGAGTCCCTCTTACAAACTGAGTAGATTGTCTCAAGGTGACATAGAATTAGTTAGCATACCTGCCCATGTAAGTAGATATGAGACCCACATAGTAGAAGGAGAGAACAAATTTTCACAAGTTGTCCTCTGATCTTTACGTGTGCACCATGGCATGTGCACATCCCTGCCAATAAATGAATATCTCTAATAAGAAATGAAAAAGAAAAAAAAAAAAACCACACAGCCCATCTGCATTTGATGAAATTAGTGAATCAGTGGACCCTCAGGCCCTACCCTCTGGGGCTAAGTTGGGACCCCACCCACTGGCACCAAACATGTTTTCCAGTACTAGAGGATCACAGTATCAATAATCTGTTTGGAAGATTAGTGAGTGATACCAAGGCACAGTCTGCCAGAGCCTCCAGGAATAAATTGAAGAAAGCTGAGTAACGGCCATAAGAAGGGGCTAAGGGGCTTTACGCAGCCCGCCGAACAAAACGAAGGATTATAGAGGAGCAGGGTCAGCAGCCACAGCTGCACTCCTGAAGGACCACCCAGAGGTGTGGCCAGCATCTGAAACCCCACCTGCGAGGTATCACGTAAACTTGACCAGAACTTGTACCCAATCTTCCAAAGAAAGACCTGGAGGTGAGCACAGGATGCCTCACTGTCAAGGAATTCTCAGGGATAAGACAAATTTCCAAGAGCTGCAAAGAAGCATTGAGAGATGAGATTGGTCCAGCAATCAGCACAGACAGCATTTAGCTGATGTGTATCCATCCATCCATTTCTCCCTCCTTCATATTTATCCTTCTATTTTATACACATCAGTTTTAGCAGACCAGCTCATTCTCACTCTGTTCCCCTTCTTCCCACTCTAGTCTCTCTTCTTTTACATTTTCCTCTCCCAAAGAATGCAGACTGGCCTTAGCTCTCTAAGTCTCAGTCTTCGGAGAAGGGGACTTTTCTGTTACCTGATCAAAGTTTAATCAGAGAGGATAGTAGAACACAGGTGAAATAAGAGAAGAGATAGGGTTAAGGATCTAAGTGAGGATAGTAGGGTTGGGGACAGGAGAGGATAGGTTGTGTATTCATAAGGGTATATGAATAAACTTTATGGAAACCCACTATTTTGTGAGATAATTGAGAATATTATATATGTACAAATGCATATGGGTTTGAATAGGATTATCCTGCATAGGTGGGCAATGCTGCTCCCACAAGACATGGGTTAGTAAATAAAAATCTCAGTGCCAGGCTGTCATGAATAGGATACCTCCTTATGAATTACTGGTCAGGGAGGCCCTCAAACAACACAGGGTACTGTCATTGCTCTTGGTTGCCCACCATAATTAGCTGGTAAGACCTTATGGTTGAAGATACCACTCACTTTGGACACAAGACATAAAGAAACCAACCTGGAACTGACCCGGGAACTCTATCTACATGTAGGGAAATGAAGCCAGATCCCCATATCTCACCCCGTACGAAAATAATTTCCAAACGCATCTTTACGACCTTAAGGGAAGACCTGAAACTCTGCAAATACTAGAAGAAAAAGTAAGGAGAACACTTCAAGGCACAGGCATGGGCAAGGACTTTCTCAACAGGACTTCAGTTGTTCAGGCAATAATTCCAACACTTTACTTACTAACTTAATTGACTTTTATTTTCTAAAGTTTGTGTGTATAAGTGTTTGTCTGCATGTATGTATGTTGCACTGTGTATGTCTATACCCATGGAAATCAGATGATGATATCATATCTCCTGGAACTGGAGTTATGGATGGTTGTGAGAGCCACCGTGTGTATGCTGGGAACTGAGCCCAGATCCTCTGGAAGAGCAATAAATACTCTTTTTTTTTTTTTTAAAAAGATTGTAATTTTATCACAGCACATCCTCCTTCCCTTTCCTCCCTCCAAGTCTTCCCATGTGCTTTTTCCCACTCTCCAAATTCATGGCTTTTCTTTTCATTAGTTGCTATTGCATACATTTATGTATTTGTACATATACGTTCCTAAATATAACCTGAAAAAGTACCCTTAATTACTAAACCATCTCTCTAGCTCCTAAATTCAACAATTAAAAAAGGTATCTTGCGAAATTAAAAAAAATCTGTACAAAAAAGGGAAAAATTGAGTGAGCAGACAACCTACAGAATGGGAGGAAGCTTTTGCCAGCTATAATCTGACAGAGGATTAATATAAAGCTAGAAAGGGGAAAAAGTGAAACAGGGATATCAACCAAATCATAACATTGGCTAATGAGCTAAACAGACAGCTCTCCAAGGGAGAGATTCAAATGGCCACTACATATTTAGATACATGTCCAGCATTCTTAATCATCAGGGAAATGGCAATTAAACTCCTTTGAGATTGAATCTCACCTCAGCCAGAGAGACTACCATTAAGAAAACAAATAACAAATATTGGCAGGAATGTGGGGTAAGAGGAAACCTTATTCATTGCCTATGGAAATGTATATTTGTGCAGCGAATATGGAAACCATTACAGAGGTTCCTTAAAAAAAGCTAATTATAGAATTTCCACATGACCTAACTAAGCCAGCTCTGTGCTTATACCTAAAGTACTCTATATCCTACCAAAGAGATAGTTCTATATCCATGTAAATTATTTTGTAGACAGTAACAACTAATGGAATTAGCTTATCAACAGATGAAGGGGTAATGAAAGCATGATATACACATATATATATCATATATATACATAATGTTTTATTCAGGAGTTAAGAATAATGGTATGCAATTTACTTGAAAATGGATACAATTGGAAAGGTTATATTTAGTGAGATAATTCAGGTCCAGAAAGACAAATACTGCATGTTCTTTCTTATATGTGTATCCTTGCTTTTAATGTGTCTGTCTGTCTATCTACCAGCCTGCCTACCTACTTACCTAACCACCTACCTATTTACCTATGGGTAAGCATGTATAGGGTCTAGGACACGAGAGAGGAGACTGTGAGAGTGGAAAAAGGAGGATTTGAGAGAGGCATGTGGAGAGGGCAATAGAACATATTTAACAACAAAGTGAAAAGGTAGAACACTGTGACTATAAGCAGGGACAGGGAGAAGGGAGATGTGGGGAGAGTCGGGGTTCAATCAAAGTATGTATAAAAATGTGACAAGGAAGCCTATTATTTTGTAAACCTATTGTTTTGTAAAATAAAATAAAAATTAGAAAAAACAATGTTATGAGTAATAGTGGAGACTTGGTTGGAAATGAAGAAATAATTCTTGGAGTGTGGTATTAGCTGTAGGAGCTGCCACTGTAAAATAACGGAGGTCTATAAAAATTGGATGGCTTCTAAAGGGTCTTTCAATTCTTTTATTCTTAAGTGACTTTTAAAAATATTTATTTATTTATATTTCATGTGTGAGTGCTCTGCATGTCAGAAGAGGGCACCACATCCTACTATAAATGGTTGTAAGTCACCATTTGGTTGCTGGGAATTGAACTCAGGACCTCTGGAAGAGCAGCCAGTGCTCTTAACTGATAAGCCATCTCTCCAGTCCATGGGTCTTTCATTTCTAAATTAGGAAGAAAATGCTTAAAGTTTGATGTGGTGGTAGTGGTGATTGTGTGTGTGTGTGTGTGTGTGTATGTAAAATTGCAGTGCTCTATCTATCTATCTATCTATCTATCTATCTATCTATCTATCTATCTATCT
>CABHPQ010001379.1:45030-63354 GCA_902168405.1 Peromyscus aztecus | reverse complement strand
AACAACCCAGCACATTTCATTTACATTTCCCATATGACTTACCAACTCGTGTCAAGAATTTGTTGGTATTTCTCATCAGGCATATTGATTTTCTAGTGTTCAGGTTTACTTGGCAGAGAGACAAATCAAACTCCACTTGCCAGAAAGCCCTGTGAGGAACGGGTTGCAGGTGTTGACCACTGGGGTTTGGGCTGCTGGGCTAACACAAGAAACATGTCAATAGGTTAGGTTTGGAAGACAGTTGTAGTTTGCACTTTGTAAGGCTTTCACACACACACACACACACACACACACACACACGCACGCACGCACGCACGCACACGCACACGCACACGCACACACACACATACACACACACCATGGCCATATGTGGAAGTCAGATGGTAATTTGCCAGACCAGAGTCAGCTCTCTCCTTCTATCCTGTTGGTCTTGAAGACTGAACTCATGCCATCAGCTTGGTCACAAGAGTCTTTACCCACTGAGCAACCCTACTGACTGAATGCTAACGCTTTTGTTACTGTCTCATAGGTCTTTGAGACACAGTTTTCCCACAAACTATTTTCTTGCTATTGTTCAGGTAGGTAGCTCTTTTCCCAGGCTCTCAGATTCAGTCAGTCTCATTTTCCTGTTGATTTTAACCAGAAAGATTTTTGATTTAATATTAGTTTTTTATTCTCCAATTTGCTTGATGTTTTCCTCCATTATTCCTGACTGAGATGTTTTACTTTCCTACTTAGGAGGAATTTCAACTATTTGTTGACGCATTTTCACAGTAGCTGTTTAAACATGCTGTCTCATGAGTTTAGAATCGATTCATCTTGGTGTTGATGTCTGTCGTCATTTCTCATTCACATTGTGTTTTTCTGTTTCTTAGAATGAGAATGGCCATTATATTAAATTCAGCAAGCAGTTTGTCTGCAGAGGTGTGGACATTCCATTTCATAGATAAGAGGGAGGTGTTGCTTCCTCCTGGACTCCACTGAGATGCACTTGCTGAGGAACTGGACCATCCCTTGTTTCTGCTGCATGGACAATGGAAGTTCTGCTTTCTGTTCCTTAGGCGGACTCTGGTGTTAAGGTTTTTATGTTGGCATTTGTCTGGAGCAGGAAGGGCACTGCCTGAAAGATTTCTTTCTGTTGTTAGGCTACCACTCTTTTCATTGACCTTTGAGGAGCCCAGGCTTTCCTTGGATATTGTTTGGTCTATGCCTGTTGGTGGCCTGTCCTGGATTCTTTTAGATTTGTGTCAGCATGAGATATTGTTTTTCAAATGCCTTTACTTTGAAATCTCTGTGTCTTTGCATTTAAAGTGAATCTCTAGAACTGAATGGTATTGTAAAATAAAATAAAAAAAAATAAATAAAGTGAATCTCTTGCTGGGAATGTAGCTCAGTTTGTACAGTGACGTTTTGTTTAACCTTTACAAAGCCCTGAGTACAAAGTCCCCTGTCCCACATAAAATCAGTTATGGTAGCACACATCTTGGGAAATGGGAACAGGAAAAGCAGAATTTAAAGTTGTCCTTGGCTACTTATCAGAGTCAAGGCCAGCCTGAAACATGTGAAATCTTGTTTAACAAAAAAGTTTTTTTAAGTGAATTTCTGCAATGGTATAACATTTAGTAATACTTCCTTTTAAAAATAAAAAGAATTGAGATTATAATATAATATTTCTTCTTTCCTTTCTTCCTCCCAGTTCCTCCCACCTACCCTGGTCTCCATCTGTTGCAAAGAGAAGTTTCCTTGATGAAGGGTGAAAACTGCACTCATCTGCAGGTATAAGGATGAATGTTCGAGTGTTGTTAGGGGTTTTGCTGGTTTAATAAAGTGGTGGTTGTAGGTACTCCTCTAATATTCACGACTTCACTTGCACTGAGTAGTTTTCCGTACCACACATAGTTTCTCTCCTGTTGAGCGGGTCTTAAGTCCAATTGGAGAGCTATTGGTTCCTGCCAAGGTACGTGTGCTCCTGCTGCGCCATCACTCTGCCTACAAAATCCTTACTGGACTCAGGGTTTTTATTACCAAAGGATCGCACAAAATTCAGAACTTAAACTTTCATCCATCTTTTCAGTGACATGTTGACTGAGAAAACCTGACAAGTGAGTTCATGATGCTATATATACAGCTTATTATAATTAAGCTAAGAGATATTCCGGGAGGTGTTTTCATATATATTATCCATTGTTTAAAGTAGTATGCTAATTACTGTTATAAAAAGAATATGTTCATATACTCTCTAGACTTTAAAAGGGCGATGGGAATTAATTGTAATTTGTAGTTAGTAAAAGGAATCAGTT
The DNA here is from genome assembly GCA_902168405.1 of Peromyscus aztecus. Taxonomy (NCBI): domain Eukaryota; kingdom Metazoa; phylum Chordata; class Mammalia; order Rodentia; family Cricetidae; genus Peromyscus; species Peromyscus aztecus. The sequence continues at coordinate 61,054 of CABHPQ010001379.1, read as the reverse complement.
GCACCAGTTCAGAATAAAATGGCTCTTTGAGGGTAACTTGTTCCTTGATAGTCCAAGTTAAAAATTTATCTCCATGGAAAAATGGACATTTAATCCCTTTTATGGAAGACAAAGAAGTAGTAAAAATAATTGACAGGAAAGAAAATTAGTAATTTAGAAAACATTCAAAAAATATCACTTTAGGATATCAGTTACTTCAAGTACACATCAATGTGGACAAGGTGATAAACAGAAAAAACAAGTATCAGTTATTCAACTACTGAATATATTAGATGCTCTCTTTCTAGTGTCAGTTGAAAATATTTAGATTTTCTTCATAAATACTAGAATTAGCACAAAGGCCTTCAGATTCCCATATGATCCTATTTTTATTTTATACAAAAGTTCCAGAGGCTATGTCCCATGTGATGAAGTAATCAGAAAATAAAGGAATAATATGCATGTTCTTTAGCTATTCTAAGTAAGAAAAGGGGATTTTAAACAAGTATTTATGTCTCAAAAGAGAGAAGTATTTATGTGAATACACAGAAAGCACTTTGGAGTATTTATTTTGCCTCTTTAACTACTGGTAAACTTCTCAAAGATCTTAAGTTCTAATAGTACTTAAGGTATAGCAGGAATCTTAAAAGGTCTTATTAATTAAATTAAACCTAAGACCAGTTATTGTGGTGAACACTGGAAGATCAGAGAAGCAGAACAAGCCACAGCTACCTCACCTCGCCAGTTCCTCAGCTGATCCTGTTTCCTCAGACTGGAAGCCTTTGAGTCCTCATCCAGAATGGGTCTCAGCTGAACTACTGCTCCAAAGCCTAAAAGCTTAACCAGCTAAAAGCTTCTAGTTTCTGGTCTTCACTCCTTATATACCTTTCTGCTTTCTGCTCTCACTTCCTGAGATTAAAGTCTCACTTCTTGGGAGTAAAGGTGTGAGTCACCATGCCTGGCTATTTCCAGTGTGGCCTTGAACTCACAGAGATCCATGCCTCCAGAAGGCTAGGATTAAAGGTGTGAGTGCCACCATTTTCTAGCCTCTGTATGTAGTGGCTGCTCTGTTCTCTGACCCCAGATAAGTTTATTAGGGTGCACAATATTTTGGGGAACACAATACCACCACATTAAGGTTTATGTTCCATGTTGGAGACAGAGCTAAGTAAGGCCCTGGGCTGATCTATGATCACTACCCACCCTCCCCCACTCCCCCAAAATGAAAGGAGTTGTGCTGTCCTCTAAATGTCAAATATTTGCTAATGGCAGAGGACTAATCTCTCCCTATAAGTTAAAAAGTTAGTCTTATATGGACTTATTTTTAAAAACTTGGAAAAACTTAAAGAGGTCGGTTATAGAAAGAAGTAGAATTTAAAAAACAAGACAATTGTTTCTTTCCTTCTAGTGGACATGGTTTGTTGTTCTGAACAAGTCATTGAAGACAGTTTCAGAAGAAAATGGTAAACAACTGATTTCAAACAAATATTGAAGCAATTTAATATATATGCAATTAAATGTTTCATAAGTTTCTCTGAGTAAAGGCCCATTTAATTTTATTTAGAAATTGTTAAGTTGAAACTAGTTCAACAAGTGCTCTTAACCACTGAGCTATCTCTCCAGCCTAGTAAACACTCATTTTAAAAAACAGTGGCACGTGCCTTTAATTCTAGAGCTTGGGAGGCAGAGGCAGTCAGAACTCTGAGTTTGAGGCCAGCCTGGTCTACAGAGCAAGTTCCAAGACAGCCTGGTCTATACTTAGAAACCTTGTCTCCAAACACACACACACAAAAAACCCCAAACCAAACCAAAACAAAAACAACAGTAAAAAAGATAGTATATAAAAACTAAAAACAATTCTTCAAATTGGAAGTGAATGGGAAATCAAAGTTCAATGTTTTACTGAATATATAACTGAAAAAAAGTCTGGTAATTTATATTTGAAGATAGATATGAAATACTTAAACCACAAATAACTAGCTGTCCTCCGGATAACACTCCCCGTCATTATTAGGGGCACATGTCATTTTAACTACAGATCAAGCCCAGTTAAATGATATTTTGATAAACTTGCAGAAATGAATTGTAGATCTATGTATTAAAACTAATATTTATAAATCTTTTCAGGTATGCTAATTATTTTAGTGGTTATCATTTAGTCTATAACACAGACTTAATTTCTTTTAATAATTTTTGTAAGACAGCAAAAAAAAATACTCTGGAACAGATAATCAAAATCAGGGTTGAAATTAATGAAATATGAATGAAAAAACAATACAAAGAATAATGAATCAAATAATTATTTCTTTGAAAGGATGAACAAGGCTGACAAACCTTTGGCCAAATTAACCAAAAAAAAAAAAAACCCAAAACAATCCCTAAACCAATCGATCAACAAACAAACAAAAAGAAAAAAGAGAAGATACAGATCAATAAAAATGAAAAGAGAGACATTGCAAAAGACACCAAGGACATTCAGACAATTATAAGAATATTTTAAAAAATCTATATTCTGCCAAACTAGAAAATCTAAAAGAGACAGATTGATAGACATGTATGACCTACCAAAGTTAAATCAAGACATAGTTTTAGATATGTTTAGTTCTAAATAATTTTTAGATCCATAATATCCAATGAGATAGAAGCAATAATTAAAAATCTCTAGCATAAAAGTAATCCCAGGGATAGATGGGTTCACCACAAAATTCTATCAGACCTTCAAAGAAAAACTAACAGCAATATTCCTCAAACTGTTCTGCAAAATAGAAAGGAAGGAACATTTCCAAAATTCTTTTACGAAGTCAGTATTACTCCACTACTAAAACAAGACAAAGACCCAACAAAAATGAAAATTATAGGCCAAAATCTCTAATGAATATGGGTAAAAACATTTCAACACAACATTTGTAAAATGAATTCAAGAGCACATTAAAACAATCATCCATCATGATCAAGTAACCTTCCTTCTAGAGACGCAGGGATGACTCAACATATGTAACTCAATAAACATAATCCACCACAGAAACAGGCTCAAGGACCACATGATCATCTCATTAGATGCAGGAAAAGCTTTTGACAAAAATTCAATTTCCCTTAAAGAAAAGAGTCCTGGAGAGTCTAGGAATACAAGGGACATATATCAACACAATAAACACAATATATAGGAAGACTATTGCTAACATCATTTTAAGTGGAGGAAAACCTCAAGCATTTCTACTAAAAATCAGGAACAAGACAAGAGTGTCCACTGTACCTGCTCCTGTTCAACAGTAGTCTTGGTTAAAGCAATAAGACAACTGAGGAGATACAGGGGATTTAAACAGGAAAGGAAGAAGGTGAAGTATCCTTATTTGCAGAAGATATGATTCTATACAAAAAATACCCTACAGTCTACACCAGAAAACTCCTTCAGCTGTTAAACACATCTAGCAAAGTAGCAGGGTTGTCATAGTTAGGGTTTCTATTGCTGTGTAGAGACACCACGACCACAGCAACTCCTATAAAGGAAAAACATTTAGTTGGGGCTGGCTTACAGTTCAGAGGTTTAGTCCATTATAGTCATGGAGGGAAGCATGGCGGCATGCAGGCAGACATGGTGCTGTAGAGGTAGCTGAGAGTTCTACATTTAGATGGGCAGGCAGCAGGAAAAAAGAGTGACACTGGGCCTAGCTTGAGCTTCTGAAACCTCAAAGCTTGACCCCAGTGACACACTTCCTCCAACAAGGCCACACCTACTCAAACAAGGTCATACCTCCTTACAGTGCCACTCCCAATGAGCATATGGGGGCCATTTCATTCAAACTACCACAAGAATACAAAAATCAACATACAAAAATCTGTAAGCTTACTATCTATAAATAATAAACAAACTAAAACAGAAATTAGGGAAACAATACCATTTGAAATAGCCTAAAATATTAAAATATCTTGGAATAAATCTAAAGAAGTAAAGAAAGACTTGTACAATGAGAAATTTAGGAAATTGAAGAAAGAAATTGGAGAAGATATCAGAAGATGGAAGGATTTCCCATGCTCATGGATCGGTAGGATTAATATTGTGAAAATGTCCATGCTACCAAAGGCTATCTACAGATTCAATGCAATCTGATTAAAATTTCAACACAATTCTTTAGAAGAATTGAAAAAAAAATAACCTTAAATGTCATGTGGAAACACAAAAGAAAACAGCCTTGAAGTATAAAAAGATTTCTTGAGGAATCACCATCCCTGATTTCAAGTGATACTATAGAACTGTAACATCAAAAACAGCATAGTACAGGTATAAAAACAGACACATTAATCAGTGAAACAGAACTGAAGACTCACACATAAGCCCACACTCCCACAGACTTCTAATTTTATTTTTATACAGATGTCAACTACAACTTTGGAGAAAAGACAGCATCTTAAACAAATGTGCTGGTCAAACTGAATAGCTACATGAAAAAGATTGAAACTAGATTCTTATCTCTCACTCTGCATAAAACTCAACTCCAAATGGGCCAAAGACCTCAACACAAGATCTGAAACTCTGAAAGGCATTAATATCAACAACTGGTAAGTGGGACTCCATGAAACTAAAAGCTTCTCTACAACAAAAGATACCATCCTCAGAAGAAAGAGGCAGCCTACAGAAAGAGCAAAAATGTTTACCAGCTACACATCTGGCTGAAGGCTAATATCCAGAATATATAACAAACTCAAAAACTAAATATCAAGAAAACAAACAACCCAGTTAAAAAATAAAGCATGGAGCTAAAGAAAGAATTCTCAAAAGATAAAACACAAATAGCTAAGAAATATTTCTAAAATATGTTTAATGTCATTAGCCACTAGGGAAATGCAAATTAAAGCCACTTTGAGAATTCATCTTACCCTAGTCTATAATATTTGTGGCTTTGTGTGACTTCACTGGCCAGCAACTCCATTATATATAACCAATTCCTGGCACTGGGCTTCTTATTTGTTATCCTGAGTTGCTCTAGGTTACTCTCCAGAACTTGATGGCAAAAACGCTATTGTTGTAAACACCACATACTTGAGTAATAGGACATGGAGGAATCAAGTTGGCACTGACTTGGAAGGCTTTCATAGGGTTGGAAGATGCTATGCACACTACTGGAGGAGAAAAATACTTATCAGTCTTATGTAGCAATGAATCTGGTGAGCTGTAATAATGACCAGCCTGGCAAGATATGCCCACTGGTGCAACAGTGACAGAAATGTCATGGGAATAACCACCTACTTTCTGACTGGATTTAAGTAAGGTCCACTCCAAAAGTTGAAACTTACACCTGGAACAGTTACTGGGGATAAGAACCCGTGGTTAGAGAGATCATAGGCCCTAGGGAAGAACCTACTTCAGTCATGTTACTCTGATAACAGTATATATATATATATATATATATATATATATATATATATATATAAACCAGCTCCTAACAACATGTCATTATACCCATAAATTTATGTACTTTTTGGCTTTCATCACAGAAACTTCTTTTTGCAGTAGGTGACTATTAATGCAGAGATGCACAACTGGTCAAACTGTAGAGAATAAGTAACTGTAGGATGTTCAGCCCTAAATGGGATGTCTGTGTCGCACCTCTTCCTATAAGGTTCAGGGATCATTGCAGAAGAGAGGCAGAAAGGTTTTAAGAGCCAAAAGAAGTGTATGACTACAAGGAATCAGTTCTTTCCAGACACAGTAGGGCAGCTTCACATGTGAACTTACAGTGATTATGACAGCATGCATCAACCTGTACAAGCTCAAGCTGGTCCAAATCCCAACACGGAAAGGGGAAGCAGGCATGAAATCACACTCCTAGATAGAGCTATTTGTAGTTGCTAGGTATTGGAGAGGGAGTATTAGTTTACTTTACAGGTGTGGTCCCTGGGAGGTTCAACACACATCATTGGATGGCCACATACTCAGAAATATATAGACAGCAAATATTGTACTCATTGAGTTAAAAAAATAAAGAACACAAAGTTGGGTGTGTATCAAATGGACGGTGGATTGAGAGGAGATGTGGATGCAGGGTGAAGATGGCCAATGTATGCAATTCTTAAAGAATTAATGAAAACAATTAAAAGTAGATTAGAGAGAAAGAAAACCACCCAAGCTTTTAATTGGATGATTCATATCAGTCACAGTTTACTAACTTTATTGTTATAACTCACAATGCAATTTTCTTCTACTGTACTAGTGGAATCATAAAATCAAACCTAAATTTCAAACTTTTTCTTTTTTTTAAATTTATATTGTTTTTTTTAAAGATTTATTTATCTATTTTATTATGTATATAGAAAGAGGGTGCCAGATCTCATTACAGATGGTTGTGAGCCACCATATGGGTGCTGGGAATTGAACTCAGGACCTCTGGAAGAGCAGTCGGTGCTCTTAACCTCTGAGCCATCTCTCCAGCCCAATTTCAAACTTTTTCAACATCTCTAAAAGGAACACATGCTGTCTAGCTGTCTACTTCATTTCTCTATCCTTTCAGTCCCTGGAAACCATCCATCTACTTTCAACATTTACAGATTTGCCCATTCTGGCTATTTCATATACGTGGAATTCTATGAAATGTCTTCCATTTCATGGGTGCTGCTTTACTTGTGCATGGCCTTAACATCCCTGGTGTGCAGTGCAATGTTTCCATGTCCACACAAATTGATGTCATGGAAACTGCAAAAGCTTTGGAACTCTTCCTTCTTTAGAGGCTAGTGTGTTTATTGTCCATTTATTAAATTGCTAAATGAATGAGACTAATAACAGGAAATGTATTGAGTCATGAAACTTTTAATAATGCCCCTGGGCGTTCAATGATGGCAAGCTCAATTAGAACCATTCAATGATCATTTCAAGATCTGTGTTTGATGGATAAAAACCCCAGAGTTTGTAAGCCTGAGATATGCCCAGTGCAGGGTTGTGCTCTGTGATTTTGTATCCTAGGTGTCTAAAGCGCAGGAGAACTGAATCATTAATGGAAGAAGGGAATAGATAATTTCTGTTATCACTTTGGTTGAATTTATTTTAAACAGGTAAGATGGGTAGATCTCATATGTAAAGATGTATTAATTACTTATTGTTTTGTGCCTTACAGAGAGTTTAACAGAGCTACTGGATTGATAACACGTCTTTCTATCTTTTTCCTACCTCGTCTTTATAAAGAGTTTATTGTTATTTATTTAAAATGGATGTTGATCAGGGCTGGAAGGAGATAAAGTCATCTTTTAAGGACTGTTCTCTCTTGAGGATGAACAGAGTAGTGGTCTTCCTATCCTCCATTACATTGCCATCTTTAAGGCCATTGCAAGCATTGCAAGAAAGTTCTCCAGAGAGACACAAACAGACAGACAGACAGACAGGCAGGCAGACAGACACACAGACACTTACACACACACAGACACACACAGACACACACACACACACACACACACAGAGAGAGAGAGAGAGAGAGAGAGAGAGAGAACTGGAGGCGGAATCTTTCCTTCTGCTGGGAAACTCACTCTTGTAAGGCTTTCTAGTGAGTGGTTACGGCCTGTTCACATTATTAAGGATGATCAGCTTTTTCCAACATTTACTGATTTAAGTTTTAATCATGTATAAAATTACCATCACAGCGATAGCTAGGTCACTGACCAGACATCTGGGTTCCATGGCATAGTCGAACTGACACATAATGCTAGCTGTCATAGTAATTAAAGTGTTAATTTTCCCTACTTTCTTAATGAGAATAAAGTGAAGTGACTTGCCCAAGTGTATTCTTTAAATATATTGATTCACAAAAAGGTCTTCACTGGACGTTAATGAAGTCATGTGGACAACAAAAGAACCTGAGATTAACTAGACTTGATTTGACATAGATTCCTTAACAACTCACATTTTCCTAGAACAAAGTTTTAAACTTAATGTTAGTATCAGGTCATATCTCCTCAAGTAACCATGCATTTATATTACCTAGAATGAATGTCTCACCTTTGAGGGACAAATCTGGGGAGGTATTAATGTACGTTCTAGTGGATGTCACTCTTAGTGACTGCTTGAAGTGACACTGGAAAAGTGAGGCTTAATTCTTCTTTTCTTGGCCAGAAAGAAGGAAAAAGCATTTGAAAGGATAAATCAGAATTTTCAGAGAAAGGAAAATCTTTAAAAGTAGCCCAAAGGACCAATATTACAATGATATAATTATTCACACAGAAGACTAGTTACCTAAATCAGAGTGAGTTACTTATTTAAACTATTTCACTGTTTGTGTTTTATCTCTTGAAGGAATTATAAGAAGAGTGAATGAAAGAACATAACACCACTCTATGAATTAGCCAGATCATTTCTGGACAGCTGGAGAACATTGGTAGTGACAGCACCCTTTATTGACACTCCTTCACATCCTTTTGTGGGTCTGCACCTGGCTACACTGTGACACGGCACTGAACAAGATTCTTTTCCAGGTATTTATCAGATAAATTGTATCTATGTGGTGGCTCAGAAACTTAACAGCAATACTTTTAACTTAGATTTTAATCCCTCTTCTGTATTCAGAATCGGCCATATTTTTCTTTTTAATATGCTGCTTTCTATAAAGGTGCCACTCTACAAATGTGCCCAAATACATGCATCCCGGTAGTACACAATGCATGCACATGTGCACGCATTCACACACACACACACACACACACACACACACACACACACACACACACACTCTCCTAGACTCTGTAGATATTTGAGGCTATGGTTTGTTACCTTTTCTAGTCTTCTTTCTTCTTCTGATTACTGAAAGAATCAATGGACTGTGGTGGGTTTGGAATCAGGAGCGATGAACACTCTCCCTTCCCTCTGGGTCTTCATGTTTGACTCTCTAGCACAATTCCTAGAAGAGTTCATAGAATGACTGCTGAGGTTGACAAAAATCTTGCAGAGAAGAAACTTCCTTGCTACCATGTACCCACCTATTCCTTGCTTGTTTGTCTCATCACCAGAGGAAAACGCTCCTCTGTGCTCTGAAAGCCAGCTCAAAGATCAGCTTTGGGATGCTCCTGAGAAGATTCGGAGGACTAGCTGAGGCACGGTGGCTTACTTAAGCTGCCTCGGCTTCCCTATTAGCGTTGTTCTCTGGGGCTCATCATGACTGCACCTATGCGTGTGGGATGTGAAGTTGAGGCATTTCTTTGCATGTAGAACAGAAGGCATTCCTGCATTTCTCTGAGTGCAATTTTCCTTCTCAGAGGCTTTGTTCCCTGTGTTGGTTGGCCACCAGGCAGATGATCTCATTTATACAGTAAAGAGTCAAGTCTTAAAAATAAAACATGATGTAGACTATTTTAAAGACAAAAAAGGAAAAGAAAAAGAAAAAGAAAAAAAAAACTAATGAAGTACAATCTGGCAAAAGATCCAAGAATTAATTTAACTCAGTTGTCTGCAGCAATCCACAAACAGGGGAGACCTTTAGCGGGTGATGGGATGGAGTTCTAATCTTGACATGATGACACCAGGCCTAAAATGTTCCCGAAACCTATTGCACTCCATCTTACTGGGGCTGTGAAGCTGTCAAAAGTTTAAAGTGTCTTTGGGAGTACCTCTGTGCCTCTTTTTACCTCCTGACATTCTACTAGTGTAGAACATTTTCTCATACTGGATTCATTCAAGCAAGGTCTTGGCGGCCCAGCATTTTATAGATACACCTGAAGCTAAAATGGTAGGCTACCGTGATGGACACCGAGGCTTCCCTTTGCCAAAGGAGACCCTTCTAAGTGTGTCTTCACCGAGGTTTGGCCCTGCAGTGGAACATAGACGTCATGTAGAAACATACAGCAGAGGACAGGAAATACAGTTTGGGGATTTCCGATACAATGACAGACACCAAGAGGCTTAAGCTGAGGAGTCTGAAAACAAAGGGTTTTAGTCTCTGGCCGTGCAGTAACCTCTACAGAGGAGTAATCAACAAAAGGGAAAGTCCTTGCTGCCTGTGATGGGGAGCTGCTGTGGGAATTCTAAAACTCTAGGAGGAGCTAAATAGGCGAGCTGGCCACTGGCTTTCCCTGCCTCACTATGCACACCATGGCACATTCCTCGTGCCCAGTGGGGGTTCTGGCCCTTTGGCTCTCCTGCTCCATGATAGAATACACATCTACTGCCACGTATGTCAGCTCATCTCCCCAAAGTTTGGTCTTTTCACTGTTTTTTATTTGTAATATTATTTAAAAAATTTTTTCCAGCTAAAAAGTATTTAGTGAGTTTTTTTTTTTGTTTTTTGTTTTTTTTTTTTGGTGACAAGTACTTTGTTATAGGCATAGAAAAATATTTCCCTTTCCTCAAGGGGTGCATGGTTAGAGCCTATTGTTCGTTAAAGGCCACTGCATGTTTCCTTGCTTACTTTTCATTTAGTGTGCTTTAAGCAGCATGGCACTGTGTTTCAGCATGCAGGCTTTGGAAAGTTTGATCCCTCCTCCTTAGCCTCCAAAGCACTGAGATTATAGGTGTGTGCTACAACACCCAGATAATAACACAATACCCAGATAATAATTTTCTTTATTTTAAAAGGCCTATTACTAAGCCAATAGAAGAGCAATTCTTTCCTTCCACTTTCCCTCTTTCTCTCTCCATTTCTTCTGCTGAGTATCAAACATAGGGCCTTGAGTATGTTAGGTAAATGCTTGACCACAGGGCTGCTCTGCAGCCCCAAAGAGGCATTTTTGAAAACTTCCTTTTTATTTATTCTTTGATTCTTTCACATCATGCATCTCGATCCTATTCATTTTCCCATCCTTTTGTGTCTGCCCTCTGCCCTTGCGACCTCCTTCCCCAAATAAAATAAAATAAAATTTAAGAGGAAAAAAAAGAAAAAATATAGGAAAAATCATTCTTGTCACGGAAGCTGTAGTGTGACAGAGTGAGTCACACAGTAAACCCTTTTATTCACATATCTTTATTTGCAGGTGTTCATTATAAAGAGTCATTGGTTTGGTTTGAGGTCCTTGGTTTCTGCCATGCTATGCTGGGCCCTCACAGGAACTCCTCTTGAATATCCTGTTGTTGCCCTGTGTCATGGAGATCCTGCAGCTTTTGGATCTGCAGGACTGGCCCCTTCACTTGCTCCAGCAGGCCATAGATGGGTTGGATGTTGGGGCGGGCCAACTCATAACCCTGGCTCTGGGCCTGGGTAGCTGCAGGGTTGGTCAGCTGCCAGCTCTCCCCTGTCCTCACCACCAGGGGGAGCTCTCCAGCACTGCCCCGGCTAGTTCACACCTTGTAGCAATGAGCAAGGAGTGTGGCCAGTTCTCCTGCTTTCACACCCTTAGAGTTGGCTATCCCACACCTACGTCTTCAGGGCCAGCTCCACTGTGCTGCCCAGGCGAGGTGCAGGACCCACTTTCCTGAGTGCTGCAGTTGTAAGGGGGAAGTCAGCTCCCTCGCCCACCACAGGTGGTAAGGGCAAGGCAGGGGAGGGCATCTTTCCCTTGCCCTCACCATCACATGGCAGACCAGCGGATGTGGCCAGCTATCCCACTCTCACACCCTCAGGGCCAGCTCACCTTTGCCTCCGCCAACGGGTCAGCTCTACTGTGCTGCCCAGGTGAGGAGCAGGGCCTGCTTTCCTGAGTGCAGCAGCTGGTAAGGGGGAGGGGCGAGGGGTAACGGGGGGGGGGGATCTCTCCCCCTGCCCCACGAAGAGGCATTTCTTAATTACCATTTTTTTACTCAATAATTTGAATTTAATATTTTTTATTTAGCATCCTTATTTTGCAATGTACTAAGTCTAATTTTTTCTGTATTTGAGAGTCCTCATAGATTTAGAATATAATTCAATGGTAGAGTACCTGCCTAGACCCATACATTAAATGGGTTCAGTTGCCAGTATCATTAAAAAAACCAAACCAAAGCAAAATGACTGTGTGGCTTCCTGTTTTAATGAAGACAGAGATGATGTTCCGCACAGGCATCTTTCTTTATAAAAGATACAATTGTAGCGAGATATGTTTGTGCATGCCTGTAACTTCAGCACTTATGGGACTATGGTGGGAAGGCACAAGGTTCAAGGTCATCTTGGACTACAAAGGGAGTTCTAGGCTAGCCTGAGTAGTATAGTGAAACTGTTTCACAAAGCAAGACAAACAACAATACAACCATATCATAATCCCTTAGACACAGACAAGAAAGAAATTACTTGTAGCTCTTTGAGGTCACCATTTTCTTGATATCTTCTCTACATACATTTTTTTAATAATCTCTTTTTAAAGCATTCCTAGTATGTAGATAATTATAGAATATAATATAAAAATTACTAAAATCTTCCTATTCCTTTCAATCCCATGCTCATGGAAGCAAACAATATTAAAATTGATGTGTATTCTTCAACATCTATTTTAGAAATATATAAATAGAAATAATGAATATTTATGTATATTTGTATATTAAAATATATATACATGTACATATATGCATATACAAATGTCTTTTGATTCCTTCTTGTGTTCCTTTCTTCTTCTTCTCCCCTTCCCTTTTCAACACTCACAATATGTTCATAATAGATTCTTTTCACGCAAGGTGATCCAGTATGAGGAGTAGGGTTCCAAAAGCCAGTAAAAGAGTCAGAGACAGCCCCTGACCCTACTGTTAGGAGTCCCACAAGAGGACCAAGCTACACAAGTATCACATACACAGAGTGCCTAGGTCAATCCTTCACAGGCTCCCTGGTTGTCAGTTCAGTCTCTGGGAGTTCCTATGAATCCAGGTTAGTTGATTCTGTGCATTTTCTTGTGATGTCCTTGACTCCTCTGGCTCCTACAAAAAAGTATTTCAATAAGCATGTATCTTTAGTTACTAGTTACCGGTTCCCTTAGTTCTATGAAATACAGTCTTAAAAAAACAAAGAAATACAGTCTTGAAAATGGGATTCCTTGGTCTAGAAGTATAGACATTAAAATTCTCATTGGTACTGCCAACTTAGCCCACAAAAAGTTTTAAGAATACTGACTTTCAGTAACACTGTGTAAAGAATGATCAGTTTTTTATGCTTTGGTCAATGTGACAAAACCAAATGTATTTGGTTTTAATCTCTAACTTCCACTGAAGTTGAACAACTTTAACTTAGACATAATTCTCATTTGTGACTCCTTTCCTGTAATCTTTGTGTTTATATTCTTTACTCATTTTCAGTTTGATCATTTGTCTTTTACTATCAAATTTTAAGGGTTTTTGAATAAGAGAGTATTCTCCTTTTCTGTCATATGTGTTCTGTCACCTTTTCCCGACTTCTCTTTGTCTTTTGATAACTAATATAGCACCACCATCTAACAAGATGTTGAGAATACACTATCAAATGTCACTCTTATGTACTGTTCCAATAGCTGTCATGTTGGTAATCTTGTCGCCATCATTCCAAATGTCGCCAGGCTGGATACAAGTCTGGTCAAATTTCACTGCGTTCATTCAGACGTCCCCCACTTAATGCCATGACAGTTAGGTTGCTTCAAATAGTACTAGGTTTAATATTCCTCCACCTTTAGCTTTTTCTGTGGTTTGGATACTGTAAGAGATTACCTTACCATAAGTGAAATAATTGGATCAAAGCTTCATTGTTTTGGTGATTTGTGCTGATTATCTTATAGTTTATGGTCTCCCTAACCAGCATGAACAATTAGGAGCAATGTGATAGTATTTGTACATAATATTTCCTGGCAGAAAAGTCATATTACAGAATTTAAAGAATCATAATTTGTGGTTTATTAGTTCTATTGTGAGGGTATAACTGGATTCACAATGCCTAAGAAGTTAGTTTAGTATAAATAAAATGGTTTTGGAAACTTACAATGTACAAGGCAGCTTCAAAGTGCTGTAAGAGGTAGATCATGTGGTTATTACTTTTTGAAAAATTAAAAATTTTGTACAATTAAAATCTAATTATGTTATTTTCCCCCTTCCTTTTCTCCAATCCCTCTCATATACCCTCTCTTGCTCCCTCTCGAATTCATAGCCTCTTTTTCTTTAATTATTATCATATATATACAATATATATGCATAAATATATAAATACAACTTGCTCAATCCATTGAACATTTAGTGTTACTTGTGTATATATCATTTCAGAGCCGACCACTTGGTATTGGATAACTAAATAGAAGGCTCAACCCTGGGAAGATTATTTCTTCCACTCTCAGTATTCTTCGTTGCTTGTACTTCTCCGTTTAGGACCAGGCCCATGAGATTCCCCTCTTCCATGTTAGTGTGTCTGTTGGTATTGTGCTTGTTCAGGTCTTGTTTAGGTAGCCATATTGAAGTATCATGGGTGAGGCTTCCCCGTCATTTCTAGGGGACACATTCTCACAGCAGGTTTTCCTGGTCCTCTGGCTCTTACAATCTTTCTGTTACTTCTGTACTTTTAGAGAAAAGTTTAGTTAATGAGAATAAAAACTAAATCTCTTACTTTCTATTATAGTTAAGTACCATAAAATAATGATCAAAGAGAAGCAGGCTTTTATGGAATCAGGGGAGTTTTTCCTAAGGTTAGTACTTTGGGATAATAAAAAATCAAGTAAAAGATGAATAGTATTTTAATGGTTGTAAAAGGACCCTAGACTGAACAAAAACGAAAGACTGTTAAAGGTTTTGAAGGTCACTTATCTTAATAGCAAAAGTCAAATAATGAGTGGTTTTAGTTGGAGTTTTACAGTTTTAGAATTCTAATCTGATACTATTGGTGGGTTATTCTGAAATGAAAATAGTCAGGTAAATAAAGGGTAAGGATTTTGGATAACTTACATATTCATGCTAAGTCTCATGGAAAAACAGTCATTTCAATCACTCTATTCCTGATTACTCAGGATAATTTAAAATTTACCTCTCCCCTCCAGATCCTCTGGAACACTCATTAGATGGGAGCTCTAAACCAAACAAGAGTGACTGAGTTTGTCTTCCTGGGCCTCACTGATAACTGGGTGTTGGAGATTCTGTTTTTCATACCATTTACCGTCACTTATGTGCTAACTCTTTTGGGGAACATTATCATTGTTGTTACCATAGTCTTTAGTCCACGTCTACACACTCCCATGTACTTCTTTCTGAGCAATCTGTCCTTCATTGATATCTGCCACTCATCTGTCACCGTGCCCAAGATGCTGGAGGGTCTGCTTTTGGAGAGGAAGACCATTTCCTTTGACAACTGCATTGCACAGCTCTTCTTCCTACATCTTTTTGCTTGTGCCGAGATATTTCTGCTGACAATTATGGCATATGACCGTTATGTGGCTATCTGCATTCCTTTGCACTACCCCACTGTGATGAACATGAAGGTCTGTGTACAGCTTGTCTTTGCACTGTGGGTGGGGGGCACCATCCATTCACTTGTGCAGACCTTCTTGACTATTCGTCTCCCCTACTGTGGCCCGAACGTTATCGACAGCTACTTCTGTGATGTCCCTTCTGTCATCAAACTGGCCTGCACAGATACATACCTCACAGGGATTCTGATCGTGTCCAACAGTGGGACCATCTCCCTCACCTGTTTCCTAGCCTTGGTCACTTCCTACACAGTCATCCTGTTTTCTCTTCGAAAACAGTCAGCAGAAGGTCGTCGGAAAGCCCTGTCCACCTGCTCCTCTCACTTCATGGTGGTTGTTCTGTTCTTTGGGCCCTGTATCTTCATCTACACTCGGCCAGACACCAGCTTCTCCATTGACAAGGTGGTATCTGTCTTCTACACAGTGGTCACCCCTTTGTTGAATCCTCTCATTTACACCTTGAGGAATGAGGAGGTGAAGAATGCCATGAAGCAGCTCAGGCAGAGACGAATTTGTTCATGAAATCATTGTGATGACAAGCAACAGTCGTGGCTGCATCCTTAATGTGGAAGTAACAAGTGGCTCTTAAGCACTGAGCCATCTCTCCAGCCCAGAAAATTTATTTTCTTAATAAAATATTCCAATCAAAAGCTAAACATTTTGATAAAATTATTTCTAACTTTTTTATTTTTGTGGTTGACCCTTTCACACTGGACTCTGTCTACCTCAAAGTCTCAAAGATTGTTGGCTGTTTTACTTTACA
>CABHPQ010001379.1:30221-44630 GCA_902168405.1 Peromyscus aztecus | reverse complement strand
TTCTTCCACTCTCAGTATTCTTCGTTGCTTGTACTTCTCCGTTTAGGGCCAGGCCCATGAGATTCCCCTCTTCCATGTTAGTGTGTCTGTTGGTATTGTGCTTGTTCAGGTCTTGTTTAGGTAGCCATATTGAAGTATCATGGGTGAGGCTTCCCCGTCATTTCTAGGGGACACATTCTCACAGCAGGTTTTCCTGGTCCTCTGGCTCTTACAATCTTTCTGTTACTTCTGTACTTTTAGAGAAAAGTTTAGTTAATGAGAATAAAAACTAAATCTCTTACTTTCTATTATAGTTAAGTACCATAAAATAATGATCAAAGAGAAGCAGGCTTTTATGGAATCAGGGGAGTTTTTCCTAAGGTTAGTACTTTGGGATAATAAAAAATCAAGTAAAAGATGAATAGTATTTTAATGGTTGTAAAAGGACCCTAGACTGGACAAAACGAAAGACTGTTAAAGGTTTTGAAGGTCACTTATCTTAATAGCAAAAGTCAAATAATGAGTGGTTTTAATTGGAGTTTTACAGTTTTAGAATTCTAATCTGATGCTATTGGTGGGTTATTCTGAAATGAAAATAGCCAGGTAAATAAAGGGTAAGGATTTTGGATAACTTACATATTCATGCTAAGTCTCATGGAAAAACAGTCATTTCAATCACTCTATTCCTGATTACTCAGGATAATTTAAAATTTACCTCTCCCCTCCAGATCCTCTGGAACACTCATTAGATGGGAGCTCTAAACCAAACAAGGGTGACTGAGTTTGTCTTCCTGGGCCTCACTGACAACTGGGTGTTGGAGATTCTGTTTTTCATACCATTTACCGTCACTTACGTGCTAACTCTTTTGGGGAACATTATCATTGTTGTTACCATAGTCTTTAGTCCACGTCTACACACTCCCATGTACTTCTTTCTGAGCAATCTGTCCTTCATTGATATCTGCCACTCATCTGTCACCGTGCCCAAGATGCTGGAGGGTCTGCTTTTGGAGAGGAAGACCATTTCCTTTGACAACTGCATCGCACAGCTCTTCTTCCTACATCTTTTTGCTTGTGCCGAGATATTTCTGCTGACAATTATGGCATATGACCGTTATGTGGCTATCTGCATTCCTTTGCACTACCCCACTGTGATGAACATGAAGGTCTGTGTACAGCTTGTCTTTGCACTGTGGGTGGGGGGCACCATCCATTCACTTGTGCAGACCTTCTTGACTATTCGTCTCCCCTACTGTGGCCCGAACGTTATCGACAGCTACTTCTGTGATGTCCCTTCTGTCATCAAGCTGGCCTGCACAGATACATACCTCACAGGGATTCTGATCGTGTCCAACAGTGGGACCATCTCCCTCACCTGTTTCCTAGCCTTGGTCACTTCCTACACAGTCATCCTGTTTTCTCTTCGAAAACAGTCAGCAGAAGGTCGTCGGAAAGCCCTGTCCACCTGCTCCTCCCACTTCATGGTGGTTGCCCTGTTCTTTGGGCCATGTATCTTCATCTACACTCGGCCAGACACCAGCTTCTCCATTGACAAGGTGGTATCTGTCTTCTACACAGTGGTCACCCCTTTGTTGAATCCTCTCATTTACACCTTGAGGAATGAGGAGGTGAAGAATGCCATGAAGCAGCTCAGGCAGAGACGAATTTGTTCATGAAATCATTGTGATGACAAGCAACAGTCGTGGCTGCATCCTTAATGTGGAAGTAACAAGTGGCTCTTAAGCACTGAGCCATCTCTCCAGCCCAGAAAATTTATTTTCTTAATAAAATACTCCAATCAAAAGCTAAACATTTTGATAAAATTGATTCTAACTTTTTTATTTTTGTGGTTGACCCTTTCAGACTGGAATCTGTCTACCTCAAAGTCTCAAAGATTGTTGGCTGTTTTACTTTACACATTTTATAGTTTTATCTTTAAATTCTAGCTATATGATCTCTTTGGGGTTTAGTTTTTGTATGAAATAAGTATGTTTGAGATTAATTTTATTCATACATTGACTTGAATTGGCACAATTTGAGATGACTGTTTCATTATTAAATGACTTCTACTGAAAATGACTTGCTCTTTTAAGTGTGGATTTGTAATTCTTTCCTCTGCCTCATCGACTTACATGTCTATACTTATATATGAGCACACTGCCTTGGCCATTTTAGTTTTATAGTGGGCTTGAAGAGATGTTATGTGAGTCTTACCTTATTGTTCTTTCTCAAAATCGTTACACATTTTCATGTGCATCTTAGGAAAAAGTGTCTACAGAGGAGAATGCTGGAATCTAGACTGGGGTCACATCATCTCCATAGGCGACTTGGGAGAGAGCTAAGCTGAACACTATTCAACCTCAATCCATTAACTTGAATGAGTCTATTATTTACTTATATTTTCTTTTATATATATTATTTTATTTATTCTTTGTGGTTTCACATCATGCATCTCCATCCCATTCATTTCCCCGTCCCTTTGTATCCACCCTCTGCCCTTGCAACCTATCCCTAAAATAAAATAAAATAAAAATTTAATAGAAAAAAGAAAAAAGAGAAGGAAAAATCTACATATATTTTCTTTATTGATATTATCATTTAAATTTATGATAAAACATAATTCATTAAATTTATCTCCAAATATCTTGTTCCTTAAAAAATATGCACAGTAGATTTTATTTAGCTGTAGAGAAGAATGAAATTATGTCAGTTGCAGGAACATGGATGGGGCTGGAGGTGACTACATTAATTGACACAAGCCTGAACTGGGCATGGTAGTGCATGCCTGTCACTTCAACATTTGGCATGAGGAGGCAGGAAGATCAGGAGTTCAAGGCCAGCCGTGGCTATATTGTGCGTTTAAAGTCAGTGTGGGTTTCATGAAGCCTTGTCTCAAAACAAAACAAAAAAACCAACCAACCAACAAAACAACAACAACAGAAAAACAAGACAGACTTGAAATATCAGTCACATATTTTTACTTATACATGGACGTCTGTAGGTAAAAAAAAGTCAGTACAAATAAGACATGACAGCAGGATGAGGACTGCATTGTAGGAAGCATCTAAAAGAATGGAGTGATGGGAACAAGCGAGGTAATGAAGGGGAAGAGGGAAAAATATCTCACAATTTCTCTCAAATGTAGCTTCTCAGCTCATATATGTATATGCATACGTATATGTATATATAATTATCAGAAATGAGAAGGGGGAATAAGAGAGGGCAATTCTGGTAGTAAAATACAATGACATGAACTTATGAAAAACCATTTTGCATGTTAAAAATTATAAAAAATAAAATCAGACAATATTGAATGAATATTGAATGCAAGGTCTTACAGATGTTGGCAAGCACTCCACCACTAAGCTGCTGTGCTTTAGTCCTCCTGTGTAGCTTTAAGTCTTCCATCTTGGTAGCAGCATCATCTGTGAATAAGAGTTTTGCTTCTTCCTTTCTGGTCTGTGCCATGTTTGTTTTTCTTTCTGTCTTACTGTGCGGGCTAGTTTCTACAGGACAGTATAGCACAGGGCTTCTGTAGTACTGGCAACTTTGCTCTCAACTGAGGAGGAAGGATTCAGTAGTTCATAAAGTATAGAGTTGGGGCTGGAGAGATGGCTCAGAGATTAAGAGTACTGTTGTTCTTGCAGAGGACCTGGGTTTGGTTCCCAGCACCCACATAATGACTCACAATCACCTATAACTCATTCCAAGGCGTCTGACATCCTCTTTTGACTCCATGGGCTGCTGCATACACATAATGAACATATACATACTCAGCAACACATATACACATTATTTTTGTTAATTATAGGAATTTTCCTAGATGTTCTTTCTAAATGTTAAGCAGTCTCCTCCTCTATGAAGTTTTCTGTGAGCTTTTAACATGAATGAATGCAGAGTTTTGTCAAATGCCATTTCTGAATTTGGTAGATATATATTTTTTGGCATATGTTGAGATGGTTATATATTAGTTATATATTTTTTCTTATTAATTCGGTTAACACAGTTCTGTGGTGTGAGTGCTTTTATTCCTTACAAGATTCATGGAGCTCTCTCCCCCTTTTCAGGCTGAGGATTGAACTCATAGCTTCATGTATGATAGGCAAATGCTCTGTTGTGAGGTAAGTCCACCATATAGACACTCTTAAAACAAAAAAGAAAGTCTTTATTGCCAACTAGAGACTGCATGGGGAACATGCCCAAACCCAGATGCAGCCCAGAGCTTTACAGCTCTTTTTCTTTTATACAAAAAACCATTGCCTGGTTGGCACACTCAGTTAGTAAGAAGTGGAACTACAGAAGCCCAAAAGCAATTTTAGGGACATTTCACTTAGGGACTGTCATTGAACTACGGACTAGGTCTTTGACCCATTTTGGTAGGTGTTAGGGTCTACATGCTGGGTTTTAAGGTCAGAATGGTGCCTCTAACATGACGTCAGTCATGCTGAGGACTGGAGGTTTGTTACAGCTCTACCACTGAGCCACATTCCAGGCTTTCATATTGAAAATTAATCCCCAAAGCAGCATTTTTATTTTCAAAGCTTTAAAATTCTTCTGCCTCAATTTCCCAAGGATGCAATACGACAGTGTGAAAAGGTGTGCCTGCTGTTATGAAAACATGTGTCTGCTGTTCACAAGGCCCTGGCTTCAATCTCTAGAACCACATACCCCAAATAAAAGGTGTTGCTTTTGTGAATCTGATAAAGCACTTGGCTCCCTGGAGTAGGAGAATTGAGCGTTTGAGTCAGCTTGGGTTACACAGCCAGACCATGTCAGTAAAGAAATGAATGAATGATTAGACAACCAACAAGCAAATAAAACAGAAGCATGGCTCATAGAAGGCGATTAAGCAGGGATGGGCTTAGGCATCCTTACAAGAGCACCTGATGGAGAGTGCTCACACCATCTCACCACCCATCCTTTCTGACGTGTGGACAGTAACAGGTCTCTGCAGAGGACACAGCAGCCAGACAGCAACCTGGAAGGAGGGAGTGAGACTACAGATGCTGGGCCTGCTACTGAACTTGAACTTCTCAACCCTCAGAACTTTGAAGAGTCAGCTTTGGCTTATGGATAACCAAGCATGTGATGGTTATTTATAGCAGTGCAAAGGCGTGAAGCCATGGGGTAAATCACATTGATTTTAGCATGTTAACCCAACCCTGCCCTGTTGGAATAAGTTAACGTGGTTATAATTTTTTTTCACATACTGCTGAATTTAACTGGCTAATATTTTGTTAAGGATGTTTAATCTACATTCATAGGGGTTATTGAGTTGACTTTTATTACAGCATATTATTTAGGTTGGCCTATTAAACTCACTTTTTCTATTTTTAAAAAACTTTTAGCCTCAATAATTCATGCTTTACTTTATTTTAAATGTTCTTACCATACATTAACTGTATAATAGTGGCATTGTAAGAATTTTATACATGTACATAACTTATTTTATATAACAGGTCATATTTCCCCTGATTACCCTGTTTTGTTCCCCAATCCCCATTACTCCTGTCAACTCCCTCCCTTTTCTCAATTGTCTTTCTACTTTCATGTCTTTTTTGGTGTGTGGTCCAATGAGTTTCCTTAGGTTTTTTTTTTTTTTTTTTCCGTTTCACTGGAGAGTGGGAGGGAGTTTGTTTACAGGAGCATTTGCATCTTACCAGGTACTATACCACTGAAGAAAATGTCTTTCCTCATCAACTGTTATCTGCCTATAAATCCTAAGGGAGGGGTGAAGCCCACGAACCCCTCCCCTTTTCATGATAGGATGTTGACAGTCCCAGTCTTGTGGTGATCTTGTACAATAATCACGGCTGCTGTGAGTTTAAGAATGCAAAGGCCATGCCATGCCTAAAAATCAGCACCTCACTCTTCTCCCACTTCTTCCTCTGCCCCTTTTGTGATGCTCTCTGATGTCTCATTTGTGACTAAGCACTCATGGTTTAGGAATGAGGGTCTCTGCGATCATGGCTGACTATTGCATAAAGAAGCCCCTGTGACCAGAGCTGGCAGTAGCATTATTCTATTGGCATCAGCGTAGCTAGGTAGAGGCATTTGACAGGCACATCATATCCATTTAACAACAGCGGTAGCTTCCCAACTAAGGCCTATGACTTCCCCAGCCATGAGACTTTGACTGGGGTTATATAGTACTAAATGTGAATTCTATCCTGTAGAGTGGGCTTCAAATCCGGTCAGAATGCAGTGGGTACCACCACAATAGACCTGCCGCTGTTGCACCAATGTCCATCTTGTCTGAATGATTGGTGGCATCACACACATAGCCGAGTAAGACTCTTGATGGCACTTCTCCAGCAGACCATAGAACACCTTCCAGCACTATGAGAGCTAGGCATTAAGGAGGAAGCTATTAGCCCAGTTCCAGCTTGCTTTATATAGATCCCATGACCAAAATGTTTGGCATAATCAGCAATAGGGTCTTACCATGTGATTCAGGTGGGCAACCAACAGAAATGGCAATTCCCTATATTGTTTTAGGGGTCTCAGAGGCCTCCCTTGACTATGCATCATGTTTTCTTCACACATTCCTCTGTTTTTATTCTATAACAGCTATTGTGCATAATGCTACCATAAGCATTGGTATGCAGATATCTCTGAAATGTTGACTTGGAGTGCTTTGTGTAAACACACAGGAGTGTTTTACATATATATGCGTGTGTGTGTGTGTGTGTGTGTGTGTGTGTGTGTGTGTGTGTGTGTGTGTATGTGTATCCTATCACCAGGATATAAGGGTTCCCTTTTGCCCACATGCTTACAATCATTTGTTGTTGTTCTCCTAACGACTGCCATTTTTACTGGGGAGAGATGGAATCTCAATGTATCTTTAATTTTCATTTCTTTGATAACTACTGATGGGGAACATTTTTCAAATGTTTATTGACTACTTGTACTACATCTTTTGAGAATGGTTTGTTCATTTCATTAGCCCATTTATTGACTGGCCTGTTTGATTTTTTTCTTTAGGTTTTTGGTATATTCTAGATATAAATCATCTCTGGCTAATGTAAAGCTGGCAAGAATTTCTTTCATTTTGTAGGCTGTCCCTTTTAATATAATAACTGTTTCCTTGCTGTGCAGAAGTGTATAATTTCATGAGGATTCATCATTAATTATTAGGATTATTTTCTGAGTGGCTAGAGGAGTCCTATTGAGAAAATCCTTCCCTATATTTTCAAGTGTTTACTTTTTCTTTTAACAGTTTTAGAGTTTCTTATTCAAACCCCCACTTTCCATTTCCTGGCCTCTATAGGACTTCAAAAGTCCCCATAGTTTATAAGAGTCTTAATACTGCTTAAAAGTACAAAGTTCAAAGTCTCTAATATTCCTGGCAATCTCTTAACTGTAACCTCCTGTAAAATCAAAATTATAAAGCACATCATGTACGTCTAATATAGAATGACACAGAATATACATTACCATTCCAAAAGAGAGGAAAGGGAGCATAATGAGGAAATACTGGACCAAAGCAAGATTTACAACCAGTAGGGAAAATTCTCAATTCTGCATCTCCATGTGTGATGTCAAAGCACTCTTCAGATCTCCAACTCCTTTCATCTTTGTTGGCTTCAACACACTTTCTCTCTTGGGCTGGTTCCACACTCTGTTAGAAGCTTTCCTTCACAGGTATCTCACAGCTCTTGCATCTCCAACATCTTGGGGCATTCAACACAATCCAGGTTTTACTTTCACAGCTTCACACAGACCTCTCTGGGCATGCAGGGACACCCCTGGTACACATCTTGCCTCAGCAGCTTTTCTTAGCTGCAGGGGGAGATTCCACAACCTCTTTCTTGTATCCTTAACTCTAAAGACAGAACCACAGACTGAAATGGCCAAATCCCGCTGCTTGTTGGGCTGGAACACGTCCCTCTCATTCAAACACATTATTTTTTTTTTTTATTAAAACCAGCTATCTGTTTTCATTTTCCTTCACTGTTTAAGCTTTTCTTTAATTCATTTTCACAAGTTGGAAGCTTAGCTAGGCGGGGTCTTGCCCTGAGGCCACCACTCCCTTTATTACATTTAGCTTCAGGTTTAAACTTTTTATATCCTTGAGTCCTGGGCTTAGCTTCATTACACTTCCTGGTGTTCCTTTTCTCATAAACTACAGGTTTTGTATTTTTCCTTGCTCTGCTTGCTCCTTTTTATTACAGATCTGCATTAAGGGTGGCAACTAATAACCACGTAACACAGTCAATACTAGGCTGTCTTGAAAGCTCTTCTACCAATTCAAAACTTCAATCTAGTCTCAGGCAGATTTTTTTTTCTGGTTAAGGGCAGAAAGCCACCACATCCTTCATCAAAATTTCACAAGCATGGTCTTTCATTTAGTAATATTCTTCTCCTCTGAAACCTCTTGAGCTGGGTTGTCATAATCTACATTGCTCTCAGCACCACTGTCTTCCATGCTCCTACTAGTATGGTCCATTAAGCCCCACTTAAATCATCCAACTGCTATCCTAATCCAAAGTCCCAATGTCTACATTCCACCAACAAGAAGCATGATTAGGCCTGTCACAGCAATACCCCACTTCTTAGTACTTCTGGTACCAAATTCTGTCTTAATTAATCTTCTATTGCTGTGAAGAGACACCATAACCATGGCAACTCATAAGAGAGAGCATTTACTTGGGGTTTGCTTACAGTTTCAGAGGTTTAGTTTATTATTAGAATGGTGGAAAGCGTAGCAGCACGCAGGCAGATATGGTGCTGGAGAAGAAGCTGAGAGCTCAACATATGGGTCCATAGGCAGCAGGTAGAAAGAGAGCCACTGGGCCTGGAATGGGCTATTGAAACCTCAAAACCCACCCCTTATAAGACCACACCTATTCCAACAAGGCCACACCTCCTAATCCCCACCAAGTAGTGGCTAAATATTCAAACATATGAGACTATGGGGGCTATTATTATTCAAACCACCATCAAAATGTTTAAAAAGCCTTTCCACACTCAGTCTTCTATCCCTCCTCTTTTAACTTATAATTTACTATTTTCCATCCCTTAATGTGTCTTCCCCCTTGAAGGTCAATTTCTCGCTTCCACATGTGCTCCAAATACACAAAACAAAAGATTTGAAACTAAGACCCACATATGAGAGAGAATATGAGACATTTGTCTTATGAGGACTGAATCACTCTGTACATTTACCAAAATCCATTATTTCATTTTTCTTTACAGTTGAATAATATTATTCTATCTATCTATCTATATCTATCTATCTATCTATCTATCTATCTATCTATCTATCTACCTATCTAACCCTATTTTTCTTACCAATCTGGTTGTTGATAAACATCTATTTTGATTCCATTTTCTAGCTATTGAGAGTTGAGCCTTGATGAACATGGATATGCAAGTGTCTTTTTAGTACAATATAAAGTCCTTTGGGTACATGCCCAAGAGCTGTACAGAAGACTCATACGTAAATCTCATTTCTAGTTATTTTAGAAAGATTTATTTATTTTTACACAAGTATGTCATTGCCTACGTGGCTTATATGTACCACAAATGTCAGGTGCTTGTGGAGGCCAGAAGAGGTTGTTGGATCTTTTTGAACTGGAGTTACAGATAGTTGTGAGCCACCATGTAGGGGCTGGTAACTGAGTCCAGGTCTTCCACAAGACTAATTCATGCTCTTGACTGGGAGAAGAAAGAAGAAGATCTCAGAGGGAGATGCAACCAGGAAAGATAACAGGAGGATCAATATTATCTGCTTTGAAGATGAAGAGACCACCAACCCTAGAGAGCAAATGGCCTCTAGATATTGGAAAAGGAACCTTATTCAGAAAACATGCCATCCTGCTGACACCTGGTACTAGGCCAGGGTAGTGTGTATTGAATGTATGGACCACAGAACTGCAAAGCAATGTTTATGGTGTTTAAAGCACTAGGTTGTAGTAGTTGATTACAGTACCAGTACAAATACTAGTGCCAGTACTTACCATAAGAACACAAACAGCATTTTGGGTAACATTTCCATTAACGTTTTAAAGTTTGTTTAGGAAAAGTCAACCAATAAAAATAGTTAAGAGGGGAACTTAGATTTGCACAATTTCAAAGTCTGACTTCTTAAACTTGCTGATCTATTACAGAATAGGCTAAATGATGCAGTTAGAGATACAAGACCAGAAGTTTGAGGCTCCTATGGAGGGTTTTGCTTAATTTGAGAGGAATTTAGAATCCAATGATATTAACTGACCTTCTGTTAACTTGTAGAAATGATACCCAAGTGTATTCTGGAGAATTAGACACTGGGCAATGTGGTGCATCAGGTATGTGGTACATAGGTCATCACAGATATACATGGTGCAGAGTGAATGGCTGACCAAATGCAACAAAAAAGCAAAAAAATGGAGAGGGCAAAGATACAGTCTGTTTAAGTAAACCAGGAGCTTTTCACAAAAGTAATAAAATATGAAAACCATTATACTCGAATTGATGAAAATGTACAAAACATTGTATATCCCTTAATCCTCTTATAGAACTCAAATCAAAATAAAAGCATTATGTGAAATAGAATGATGAAAAAAGTCTAGATATCACTTCCAAACTCATGTTTAAGAATTCAGAAAAGAGTAATTACACCTTACATTGTTTACATTCACACGCACTCATATTCAGACTCATTGGTATCTATTATGTAGAAATAAGTCTCTAATTTGTAACCATGGTGGTTGTCACCTCTTGGAAGAAGCTGTCTCTCCCATCAGAGATCTTTGTACCTTCTGTTTCCTCTGACTGGAGTGTTTGCTACTTTTCTTTATTTCATGGTTGGTTCCTTTTCATGTTTCACATCTCAGCTAAAATGTGACTTCCTTGAAGAGGTTTCTCTGGAAATCTCAGTTGTAGGACCTACCTCTCCTGCATATTTATGGTACTCCATTCTTTGACAGCATTTGCTGAATCTATAACTACATTTAGTTGTTCAGATTTTTGCTTTTTCTTTGTATTAGACTGTATACTCCAAGAAGGAGTGTCTATGGATTAGTTGTAATTGTAACTATAAATCTAGTATCCAGCACAAATTTTGTGCTCAGGAAGTATTTGTAAAATAAAAAAAACAATACAACATTCCCATTTCATTACTAGGATGGCAGATTTGGATGAACTCTCAAGAGCATTAGTCACCTCAATGGTTCAAAGTCTCTCTTTGTCACCATTCAATGTTCAAATGTCCTTTGTTTCATTTACCAGAATTTGATAAGTCCTCTAGGCAAACACCAGAATGAATAATGCAGATGAGGGCAGTCCAGAAATCTGAAGTGTTGTTTACATTTCTGGTTAATTGAAAAGCTGGAACAGCAGAATGAGATAATGAATTCAAGTTGGTATTTTCTCCCAGTTCTTCCAGCAATAGTGGGTTGACAGATTTGATTTGAAATTCAATCTTGTGACTCTTCTTTCTGAAGTAGGGAATTAAACACAGGACCTTCTCTATGCCAAATACATATTCTGTACTGAGCTACATTCCGGGCCTTCTGAATCCTGTCTTTATGATTTTGTAGCAGGGTGACTTTCAGTATGCTATCTGCTCAGTGTGAGCTTTTGTTCCCTTGTAGTCAGAAGAGCATGTAATCTACTGCTGTAGAGAGAGTTAAGTAAGTTCCCAGTGCCTGTGACAATTTCTAGAAGTGGAGGATGTTACCAATCACAGCCTTTATTGTGATTGTTAGATATAGGACTGAAGAAAATATTCATACCATCTGGTAAATACAACATACAGTTGCTTCTTTGATTCGGACCACCAAGAATCCCAAGGGCTTAGTATTTTCACTTTTCTTTTATTTCTTTCCTCCTGATTAACTTGTTTAAGGCATTCTTCATGTCCTCATTCCTAAGGGTGTAGATTATAGGGTTCAGCAGAGGGGTAACAGCAGTGAAAAACACAGACACAATCTTGTCCTCTGGAAGGCTGGTCGATGGGCGTGAGTAGATGAAGATACAGTGTCCCAGGAAGAGTGTGACCACGGTGAGGTGGGCTGCACAGGTGGACAGGGCTTTTCTTTTGCCTTCCGAGATCTGTTGCCTCAGATTCATGAGAATGACTGCGTAGGACACTACAAGAACCACAAAACATACCACAGAGATCAGCCCACTGTTGGAGACAATGAGAATCTCAATGATGTGCGTGTCAGTGCAAGCCAGTTCAATCACCTGAGGTACATCACAGAAGAAGTTGTCAATCTCATCAGGACCACAGTAGGGCAGCTTTATGGTGAGTGAGGTGAGAGAGATGGAGTGGATGGTTCCCCCTGTCCACAGGGCCCCTGCCAGTAGCATACACACCTTCCAGTTCATTATGGTCATATACTGCAGGGGTTTACAAATAGCCACATACCGATCATAGGCCATGACAGTAAGCAGGAAGATCTCCGTGCAGGCAAAGAGATGCAGGAAGAACATCTGGACCACACAGGCATCAAAAGGGATGAGCTTTTCTTCTGACAAGGTGTCTCTCAGCGTCTTTGGGACAGTGACTGTGGAATGGCAGACATCAATGAAGGACAGATTGCTGAGGAAGAAATACATGGGTGTATGGAGCCGGCGGTCGAATATGATAGTTATGACAATGAGGATGTTACCAATTAGTGTGAGGACGTAGAAAATGAGGAACATGAAAAACACAGCCATCTGTACCTTTGGATTTACAGATAAACCTCTAAGCCGAAAAAACATCGCTGAAGTTTGGTTGACAAGGACAGCCTTTTCCATTCTTTCAGCTCTCTGTCAAAATTAAAGGAAAAATGTGAAACAAATGTAACACTTAACATTTGTGTCAACCATTTGGTCACTTAATTTCTTGGTTATTTATGACTTCATCTAGAAGTTGTGGGTCAAATATCTTGTGTTTATTTTCTGTTCCCTCCCTCCCTCCTCCCTTGCTGCTGGGGATCTGATGGCAGCTCACACATATTAAGTGCTTGCTTTAACTCTGAGCTACAGCCCTGTCTTGTGTTTCCTAAAAACAAACCATGTTTCATCATCTTCACTAGATGCTAACCCCACACGGTGGGAATAATGCAACAGTGAACCTTGATTTACCAGGAAATTAAAATCCCCTTGAAGAAGAGGGTGGAGAGTCCAAACAAGGTGCTTCTCCCTTACTGAAGCAATGCATCAGTGTTTAGATTTACAGTTTATTGGAGACAGAGTCTCAAATAGCCCAGTCTTACTATGCAGCTGAGGATGTCCTTGAACTCCTGATCCTTTTGCCTCCACTTCCCAAGTGTTGAGTTTGCTGGTGTGTGCCACCAGACCCAGCTCGGGTTATGGACTAAGGTTCTCCATACTCTGAACAGGGACTTTGTGTAAGGTCCATAAACTTGGCCTTTGAATATAGCTTCCCTTGTTGTCCCATTGATTGTACTTTTCACTAGCCCAAATCATTTCTCTCCTGGTGGCTTTTCCTGGGTGCTGAGAGCTTAATTTCCATGATGTCAGTCTCAGAAGGCTGCAGCAGCTCACCACGCTGCTGGACAGCTGACAATGTGGCTGTCAGGTTTGTTGAGCACCTCTTTAGAGAAGGATGCACAAAACCCTAGAAGCCCTTAACCTGGAGGTCAAGGTCCAGGCTTAGCAACATCTGTGTGTTGACTAGATCATCTCCAGATCTTCAGATTCTCATTCTGTTGAATTACTTATCTACAAGTAAATTCAAGGAAGCTGTTTTATTTTCTTTTACATTATCTTTCCTCTGATTCATGCATCATTGCTATTTTAAAAGATTTTATGTGTGTGTGTATATGTATGTATTATCTGTCTGTCTGTCTCTGTCTCTGTCTCTCTCTCTGTCTGTTGTTTTGCCTGCACATATTTATGTGCATTCTGTGCATGCCTGGTGCCCGTGGAAGCCACAAGTGGGTTTCAGATTCTTCTGGAACTGGAGTTATGGATGATTGTGAGCTTCCATGTGGGTACTAGCAACAGAACTTGGGTCCTCTGCAACAGCAGAGAGTGCTCTTAATCGCTGAGGCCTCTATCCACTCTCAACCCTGCGTTTATAATATTTTTATGCTCTATATAAGAGTCACAGGGTTTTAGTTCTTGAAGGGAGATGAGAGTTTACGTTTTTTTTTTCATTTTACAAATAGCAAAAATGAAGCATACAGAGGTAAAGCACTAGGCTCAAGGTTATGCCAAATTGGAGTCACAGCTGGGTCTAGAGTTCAGGTCTCCTGCCCCAGGCTTCTTCCACTTTACTATCACTCTGAATATCTGTGGTGGAGAAGTTAAGCAGAGGTGTCTTTATGATCTTTCTTCTCTTAGGTGTCCTGAGTCAGTTTGGGGTGTGATCTTTAGGGAGCCCCATTCTCAGGCTTGCCCCCTCATGCCACCTTTGCCTGCAGCTTTCCAGTGGTGGCTCACCCTGGGAGCCTGTCTCTCTTTGTCCCTGGACCCCTCATCCTGTGC
>CABHPQ010001379.1:5079-20018 GCA_902168405.1 Peromyscus aztecus | reverse complement strand
TTTCTTTCTTTCTTTCTTTCTTTCTTTCTTTCTTTCTTTCTCTTATTCTTTTTATCCATCCAGTTGTTGATTAACATCTATTTTGATTCCATTTTCTAGCTATTGTGAGTTGTGCCTTGATAAACATGGATGTGCTGTGAGCTCCTTGAGGCACATGAGTGGCCAGGCCCCTCTCTTGAGGACCTCCAAATGCCAGGTTCCACCCACCGAACACTGTAACTGTCCCAATGGCTGGACCCAGTTCCCTCCCTACAGAGTAAAAAGCCCTAGCTCTGGACTTGAAATTCCCACCAATCTCTACTCTGGAAAGTTTCACCCTGGAAAGCTCCACCCTACCCCACTCCCAAGAAAAGCTATATGAACCAGTGTTCTGCTCAGTTGTCCCGGAGCAGAGGCAGCCACTCTCCTGCTTTTTTCCCTCCCAATTGCATAAGGTTTGTTGTGTGGTATGATTGTGGTATTCCTTGGCTGCTGAATACCAGAATACATATCCATCCAAGCTGTAACACTCACATGCACAAGTGTCTCTATATTAGGATATAAAGTCCTATGAGTATATGCCCAAGAGTTGTACAAAAGGGTCATATGTAAATTCTATTTCTAATTATTTTAGAAGGATTTATTTATTCTTATGCAAATGGGTCATTGCCTACATGGATGTATGTGTACAAGTGCCTGGTGCCTGTGGAGGCCAGAAGAGGTTTGTATGACCCCTTTGAACTGGAGTTACTGTTAGTTGTGAGCTACCATGTAGGTGCTGGTAACTAAATCCAAGTCTTCCACAAGAGTAACAAGAGCTCTTGACTGGGAGAAGAAATCAGAAGATCTCAGAGGAAGATGCTGTTGATCCTACCCAGCAAGAGTGAAAACTATCTCCCAAATTAAGGCCAAATAAACAATCTTTATGCACTATGCATAAGACTGACTCTCCAAACCTTTCAGGCCTCCTTTTATAGAAAAAATGTATAAACTAGGGATTTTGTAACAAGGATTTTGCAAGTAAATTTTACAGAAGCAGATAGAGATTAGATTATTTGACAGATCATCTTGGCAGAATGTCTCAAGGTTCCTTGACAGAACACCTTATCTTATCAGGGTAGAGTATGTGTGAATCAAACTCTATTCCAGAAACAGAACATCTCAAGTTTCCTTGACAGAACACCTTATCTTATCAGGGTAGAGTATGTATGAATCAAGCTCTATTCCAGAAACAGAACATCTCACGATTCCTTGGCAGAACACCATCATATCAGGGTAGAGTTTGTGTGAGTCAAACTTGAATTTTGTAGCAAATAGAAACCACTTATTTTGGCCTTATAACAAAAAGACATTTTATCCTAAGATGGAATCAGGCTGGGTCCAACATTACCCCTTGCCTTAAATGTCCCTTTCAAATTCTTTTTTTTTTCAGAGCTGAGGACCGAACCCAGGGCCTTGCACTTGGTAGGCAAGAGCTCTACCACTGAGCTAAATCCCCAACCTCCCTTTCAAATTCTTAATAGTAAACTATCAATTCTGTCTGTTGCATGGGTTAATAAATGATAGACAAGAGTAAGTATCTTAGCATTTTATATTTGGTGGGAAACAAAATTGGTAATATATCAGAAGATATATTGATTGTGAGTAGCATAATGAGTATGGTCTGCAGCTGCTGAATGAGAGTTGTTAACCAAAGGGAGCAGTTGAATAGGAATTGGTACCAATTATTTTCTTCCTTGGTTGTTTGTTTGGTTTTAAGATCATTTCTTACCATAGCTAAGGTCTCTCTAACTATACCTGACTAGTTAGCATAGAAACAAGTTTCTTCCAGGGCCATACATAGCCCTCCTTGTTTTAAAGAGCAAGTTGAGACCTTTCCTGCTGCTGTCAACCTAAATTCCCAGTCCCAGGTGGAAGGTGTGTGGGGTTTATCATTATGGCATATATAGCAATAGAAGAACAAGAATGGATTCACAACAAAACATTAAACCTTAGAGATCAGAGATCTTAATATTAAGAGGGCTGTGTTTAGTCACTGTCTGTTTCTGGTGGTTTGTTTATTTTTCTATAGGGTCAGTCCTTATGCGCCTTCTTGAAGTGTGAGTGATGAATCCAGGCAGGAAAACTGGCAACTTTAACAGCAGTGGGTGTCTGGGAGAATCGCAATGTAAGGATCTTTCTATCTGGGTTCAAGCTAGTCAGTTTTGAGGTGGTGGATTAACACAGTATCACTGGGCTGAAATGGATGGTCAGGTGGATGGTACCCAACAGGCTGAGCACCCTGGAGCTGAGGATAGATTTTTTTAAAACTTTTTATTGATTCTTTGTGGATTTCACATCATGCATCCTGATCCCATTCATCTTCCTGTCCCTTCATATCTGCCCTCTGCCCTTGCAGCAATACCACCTAATAAAGCAAAATTTAAAAGAAAAAAAAAACCCAAAAAGTCTTGTTGGGTAAGATATACTGTGACACAGTAAGTCACACAGTATACCTTTAGTCCATACTTCTTTACTTGTAAGTTCATTGCAATGAGTCATTGGTCTGGTTCGAGGACTCTGGCTTCTGCTACTCTATCAATACTGGGCCCTCACTGGGACTCCTCTTGCATATCCTGTTTTTGCCTTGTGTCACAGAGATTCTGCAGCTTTGAATCTGCAGGTCTGGCCCCTTCACATGCTCCAGCAGTTTATAGATGAGGTGGGTACTGGGGTGTGCTAACTCACAGACATATTTCTGGGCCTGGGTGGTAGCTGTGTTGGCCAGCCTGCCAGCTTTCCCTCATCATCACTACCGGGGTGAGCTCTCCAGAAATACCCTGGCTAGCTCACCCAGTGTAGCAGGCCCCAGGGAGTGGGGCCAGTTCTCTTGCTGTCATGCTGGAGAACCCACACCACCAGGGCCAGCTCTACTGTTTTGCCCAGGTGAGGTGCAGGGCCTGCTCTCCCGAGGACTGCAGTTTGTGAGGGGTAGGGACAGCTCTCCTGCTGTCATGCCCTCAGGGCCAGCTCTCCTGCCTGCCACAGATGGCAAAGGGCAGGGCGGGGGGAGGCATCTTTCCTTCACTCATGCTCCTACGTAGTAGATGAGGGGCAGAGAGGTCAGCTTTCCTGCTCTTACACCTTCAGGACCTGCTCACCTATGTTCTGGCCAACAGGGTTGGCTCTACTGTGCTGCCAGGGTGAGGTGCAGGGTCCATTTTTTCTGAGTGCTGTAGTCATTAAGGGGCAGGACCATCTCTCCCACTTTCATAACCTCAGGGCCAGCTCTCCCATCTGCCATAGGCATTGAGGAGTGGGGAGTGGGGGAAGGCATCTATCCCTTACCCATTCCACTGTACAGAAGATGAAGGGTGGTGTAGATGAACTTTCTCATCCAGACCCTTGGCTCCCCAATAATGACACAGAGACTTTCTAACTAGCTTTTTTAACTTAAACTAACCCATTTCTATTAATTTATGTGCTGCCACATGACTCATGGCTTGTACTTCATTTCCTATACATCATGCTTCCTCTGATTCTCATGACTCACACTTCTTCTTCCCAGGATCCTCTGTGCCTGGAAATCCTGCGTAACTATTGGCTGTTCAGCTTCTTATTAAACCAATCAGAGTGACACATCTTCACAGCGTACAAAAAGATTATTCCACATCAGGGTAGGGCCAGATATCCCATGCGCATTTGTGGGGTTGGATCACCTGTACCCCTGACAACAGGCCAGTTCTATTGTGTTGTACAGGTGAGGTGCATGGCTTACTCTCCTGAGGGCTGCAGCTGGTGAGGTGAAGGGTCAGTTCTCCCACGCTTGTGACCCTGGGACCTGCTTTTGTGCCTGCAGTAGGTGATGAGGGGAGAATCTCTCGCTTGCCCATGCTACCACATGACAGGTAGTGGGGCTGGCTTTCCTGCTCTCATGCCTTCAGTGTTGGCTCACCTGTACCTCCATCCACAAGGTCCGCCCTACTGTGCTGCCCAGGTGAAGGGCAGGGCCCATTCCCCCAAGTGCTGCAGTTGGTGTGGGGCAGGACCAGTTCTCCCTAGTGCTGTAGCCAGGGAGGGGTGGGGGACAACTCTGTGCAAGCATATCCTCATTGTCTTTAGTGGTGACAGGAGCCATGGACATCCACACAGACCGAGGCTGTAGCAGGGCTATGGACCCAGACACGGCCCTTGACAGTAGCCCAGTCCTGGATGACACCATGGCTCTGGGTGGCAGCACAGGCTGCTCAGATTTGTATGACCCCAGCAGCAGTGTGGCCCTCAGTGATGGCCAAGGACCCAGATGTACACATGGCCCTTGGTGGCAACATGGGCATGGATATGAACACATACCCTGACTGCAGTTGGACTACGGACCCAGACATGGTCCTTGTCAGCAGCCTGGGCTGGATATCACCACGGCCTCTGGTGCCAAGTGGGCCACCCCTATCAGCCAGTTGCTTTCTGCCCTCCACTCTTTAGATCCACCTCTATCCCCAGCACATGAACCTTTCTGTCTCTCTCTCTCTCTCTCTCTCTCTCTTTCTCTCCCCATCATGTACTCACTCACCATCATGGTGCCTGACACTGGGTGGGCTTGTGGTTGATTTCTGCCCACCCAGGGCAAGTGTCCTGGGGTGGTGCTGTGGCTGTGCTCAGGTCTCATGATGCCAGGCCCTGAGGATAGATCTTATCCAAAGTTAATTGCAATTCTTATAAGGATTCAGAGACTGGAGTGAAACAATCTGGCAATAGCTCTCTGTGTACCTGAGGGATCATGGTGGCGGGTAGCCAGTAGACTGTCTCATATGGTTTTTCCTGATATGGGGTACAATGAGCTCTCGGGAGGGTGTAAGGCAAGAGATCAACCCAGTTACCACCAGTCTCAACAACATATTTAGTTAATATTTTTTTTAGTTGTATTTATCCTTTCTACTTTTCTTGAACTTGGAGGATGATACACACAACATGATTTGCAATTTATGTGAAGAGACTTTGAGGGTAATTGAGATAATTTGGCCATAAGGCTGGACCATTGCCAAACCCCAGAGATAAAAGAAGGCCAAATCTGGGAATAGTTTCCATTATTAGTGTTTTGTTACTATTTGGGCTGTTTCCATTCTTCTCATTCCAGGGAAGGAAAGGCCTCTATCCAATCAGAGACAGTGCCAACAAAGACTAGCAGATATTTGTTGAATTATACCATATGCATAAGAAAAGTTCCTGGCTTGATTTCAGTGAAGTCCAATTCTTGAAGTTCACCAGGTACAGTGCCATGGCTTTGGTGTCCTGGGGACATATGACTTCTTTAGAATTTACCTGGGCACAGGTCAAGCAGCAATCTGAAATGTTTTGAAATATTTCCCAGTGTCCAGGTAGCCAGATATAAGGGAAGATAAGTTCCGAGATCTTTTAGGTGACAAGTGCGTGGATTGATATAGGGCAATTAGCCAGTTTTTGCCCAGTGACTTTGGCGCATAGATTCTTCCATCTGGTAGGATCCATCACCCATGGCTGTTTCCCCAGGCCCCTAGGCTAGAACAATCTCAGCAAACCTAGGTATCCAGAGGTGGAATATCCAATAGCCCCCACGAATTCCCTAATTTGTTTCTTTGTGGTTGGGGTAGGGATTCTCATCATGGCTTCAATGTGGGCCTTTGACAATAGTCTTTTCTCTTCTTTTAGTTTATATCCCATGTAGGTAACCTGTGAAGTAGAAAGCTGAGATTTCTTTTTGGAGACCTGGTAGCCCAATTGAGCCAGAGTCCTTAAGAGACCTCTAGTAGCTTCTAAACAGTCCTCTTTATTCTTGACTGCCAATATAAATCTCCTACATACTGGAATAAGGTAACCTTTGGGTACTCACTGTGAAAACAACTTAAGTCCTGATTAAGGTCTCATCAAAGATAGTAGGGGAATTCTCGAATCCTGGAGGTAATCAGGGCCAAGTCAGTTGCCCCAATATTCCCAGTTCAGAACTGGTTAAATGCAAAGATGGGATGACTTAGTTTTGACAGAGGAATGGCGGCCCAGATAGTAGGAACATCTTTTATCAGCTTTTTTCTTTAGTTCCCCTTCTGGGTCTTGGGTTCGGCCTTGGAGGAGGAAATATTCCTCATTTAAAGGGCAGATAATGGTTAAGGCTGTGGCTAAGTTCCCTGTTTGTAGCTTAGGCATCTTCCTGAACCAGAAGACTCAATAGTTGCTTGGAGCTTATTCAGATCTCTCCCCAGCAAGGGGAACAGACATTCAGGATAACAATGAAAGAATGAGTTCCTGTTCCTTTTCCAATTTTGGGAAATCAACAGTCCATTTTGTAGCCCAATTATATTTTCTAATTCTCCTTATAGCCCCCTGTATTTCCATTGTTCTTTTATCAAGGGGTCCCAGGAACTTCTGTAATATAGAATATGATGCTCTCATGTTTATAGAGAAGTTTATAGGTTGGCTGCTAATTGAGAAGATTACCCTAAGCTCCCTAGGAGCCTGGATTGAAAGAGACGTACTGTAGCTGGGGTTATCTCCTGGTCTTATCTGGCCCACGGTCAGGGCAAATCTCTCTCACCTGCCAGTTCCACAGCCAAGTAAACACACAGAGACACATATTATTTAAACTGTTTGGCCTAATGGCTCAGGATTCTTGCTATCTAGTTCTTCTATCTTAAATTAACCCATTTCTATTAATCTATACCTTGCCACATGGCTTGTGGCTTACTGGTACTTTACATCCTGCTCCTCATGGCGGGCTTGGCAGCTTCTCCCTGCCTCAGCCTTCCACCTCCCAGCATTCTCCTCCTCCTTGTCCCGCCTACACTATCCTTCCTGTCTGGCTACTGGCCAATCAGTGTTTTATTTATCAATCAATCATAGCAACATGTATTTATAGCATATAGGACATTCCACAGCAACATACCCCCCTTATTCTTTCAGAGTCAGGACTGGTTTTGGCTAATGAATGCTTATTTGTGTCTGGGGAGGTCCACCCATTTCTTCTGGGCCCATTCATTTTTCTAGTGCCCCAATTCCTGGCAATAAGCACATTGGTCCTTCTGCAGGGCATTTTTCTTTTTCTAATAGGTGGCTTGTTGAGGGCTGAAAGTGCCAGGAGCCTAGAGTGCTGCCATAGTGGCTTTATTTATTTATTTATTTATTTATTTATTAGCAAATCTTCCTTGATGTCGCTATTGTAAAACAGTTTCTGGGCCAGTACTTACCATAAGAATACAAACAACCGTCTCTGGGCACCAGCATCTGTAACGAAAGATGGCAGAGGTTGGGTCCAAGTCAGTGTTGTTCATGTGTCTCAGTAACATTTGCCAGTCACCCATTGCAGAAACAGTTTTCAGAAAATTCGTAACTGATGAAAAGTTTCAGATAGTTGGAGGATAGACTACATCCACCTATGAAGTGGGGAACCCCCCTGACTATTGTGGGCAGAGCTTCGTGAGAAAACATGGCATCCCCATGAATCACATTGCATGGTAGATTACAAGAGAAGGCTTTGCCTCATTCAATTATATACTATGAATAAATGAGAGCAATGTGAGAGATTTGAATAGAAGAAGTAATCAAGTTAAAAACTGCAAAGCTAAAACTGAGCTACCTGGGAGCTATGATCCACAGAAACAACCCATTATTGAAGATCCCTATTATGGCAATGATTCTGACTTCGAAGTGATGTACTCAGGTACTGCAAGGCCTTCCTGGAGAAAACTCACTAGATGGTCCTGCCCACCACCCTTGAGCAACTCACTCACCAGAGCCATGTCCAAGGGTGGTGACAATCCTTAGCTCCATGCCCCACCTGTCTTTTCAGCTGACTTACTGTATATCTTTAAAATAACTGTAGGTAGAAATTAGGTGTATGTTCAGAAGGATAAAAGTATTTGAGTAAGACAGTTTGAGGTTTGGCTAAGCATTCTTAGACTAATTGAACCTCTCACCTTGTCCTAATTACAAAATGATGGAACAAGCAAATATGGGACAAAATAGGACCCAATAAGTAAGAATGACCTACAAGGTCCAGGTCAGCCTCTGAGCCCAGCCAGCCTGGGTAGTCTGGTCTAACTAGAGTCTGTGCATGACCAGTACCCAGTGATGCCATTTGCCTGCCTTATACCTCTGTCCTAGACTCTTGTGACAATAACTCCATCCATATCAGCCTTCCATTTAACATTGGAAGAGTTTAAACTCAGACACACTGAGGGCATATAAATTTTTGAAAGAGAGGAGAAGCTGGATGTGATAACGCAGGACTGCAATTCCAACAGGCCATCTTGGGCTATACAGTGCAGCTGGGAGCAACAGATTGATAAAATGGGCATTTTTTACTCTTACTTGGTTTTTGTCTGGTGTTTTTGAGCTTTGTTCCTGTTTTGCCTCAATAGTGGTATGTTTGTAGTGTTCTTTCATCAGGATTTTAAAAAGTTACAGGCAAGCAATTTTAGTGCATTTTCAGAAAAGTGACCTCAAATTCATATGGCTATATTCAGAAAAGAATGTGAGTTAAACTGGGAAGTTAACACATATAACTGAAATAGGAACCTGGTGTCTGCCTGCTTTCTTTTGGACAAATGAAAAAAAAAATCTAAAACATTAAGACAAAAGAATACAAACAGCATTTTGGGTAACATTTCCAGTAGCATTTTAAAGTTTGTTTTGGAAAAGTCAATAAAAATAGTTAAGAGGGGAGCTTAGATTTGCACAATTTCAGAGCCTGACTTTTTGAACTCACCGATCTGTTATTGTAGAATAGGCTTAATGATGCATTTGAAATACAAGGTCAGAAGTTTGAGGCTCCTGTGGAGAATTTTGCCTATTTTGAAAGGAATTTAGAATCCAATGATATTAACTGAAGTTTTGTTAACTTGTAGAAATGATACCCAAGTGTATTCTGGAGAATTATAGACACCAGACAGTGTGGCCGTGGGCACATCACAAATATACATGGTGCAGAATGAATGGCCCACCAGCTGCAACAAAAGGGCAAAAAATGATTGAAGTGACAGGGCCAAGATTCAGTCCTTTTAAGTCAACCAGGGGCTGTTCACAAGAGTATTAAGATATGAAAACCATCACTCTCTAGTTGATGAAAATGCATAAAATATTGTCCACTCCTTAATCCTCTTATAAAACTCAAGCCAAAGTAAAAGCCTTATGTGATATAGGGTGATGGAAGAAAGTCTGGAAATCACTATTTGTTGTTTGACTCTTAGATGGTCTTTTAATAAAAAACCCAGAGCCAGATAGCAGGGTGAAAGCTGAAAGATCAGAGAAGCAGAACAGCCAGCCACTAGTTCTTAGCTCTGAAATCCTCAGCCTAAAGAGAATGAGTTCCTGTTTCCTCAAGCCTTAAACACCTTTCTCTGCCCTGCCATATTACTTCCTGGGATTAAAGGCTGGTGTGCTTCCCAAGCAAAGGCATGAGATCTCAAGTGCTGGGATTAAAGGTGTGTGCCACCACGCCTGGCTCTGTGTCTAATCTAGTGGCTAGCTCTGTCCTCTAATCCTCAGGCAAGTTTATTAGGGTACACAATATATCATCACACTATTAAACTCATATTTAAGAATTTAGAAAACAATAATCCAATTATACTTTATATTGTGTACATTTGCATACATTGATATTTAGACCCATTGGTATTTGTTGTATAGCAATAAGTCTCTAACACCTTATTTGCTTATTTACTTTGTGAAAACATTAAAACATCAGTTATTCTTATATTTTTGGTTGTGAGCCTAGCCTTTAACGGCTGAGCTATCCCTCCAGCCCTGCTGGGCTCTGCTGACTCCCCATGGGAGACCTCGATTTGGGGGATGTGGGGATGCGGGTGGCTGGGGAAAGAGGACTGGGGGTGGGAAGAGGGAGGAGGGGGGATCTTTGGATAGTATGTGGAGTGAGTAGAAAATTTCTTAATAAAGAAAAATGAAAGAAAAAAGATAAATAAAAAGAGATAAATAAAAAAGAGAAAATCAGTTATTCTAATACATATAATGTTGTCACTGCTTGAGAAATTCAGTGGTTGAAGAAAAAGCAGCTGAACAAGAGTCAAGGTCTTTTGAGCTATTCAAAATGTCACATGTTTGTAAGCATAAAGCCAGGGAGGTGAGGACAGGGGATAATGGACGCAAGGCTAGTCACAGATATATAATGCATTTGAGGATAACCTGGGCTACAGGAGATCCTATCACAAAGAAATCCAAAAAACAAAAAACAAAGCAAAACCCAACCCCCCTCCCAAAAGACCCCAAAACCAAACCAAACCAAATCAAAAACACAAAAAATTCAAGATATTTTTATTTTATTCTCACCAAGTAACTAAACACACTTTTATTTTTTGCCTGAGACTGAAATAATTTATGTGAAATGCAGAATAAAGGTTTAATTTTCATTTCCAGAGAGTGGTGAAGAGTAACACAATTGAAAGCAGTCATGACCATTCACAGGTGACAGCCTTAGTGACCTCTAAGCAACATTGTGTGATGTTACTTTTTCTATCAAACAGCTTGTGTTCCTCTGCTGATTCCTGCACACAGGGGCTCTGCTGTGCTCGTTGGAAAGCCATTCTCATGTCTATCATTGTCTACAAGAAAAGGACATTTGTTTTATACAAACTCTATGATTTTAAAACTTGGCTCAGTTACCATACCAGGCAGAACACCAAATATGGTTTAATGCTATCCAGGGGAAATTATAAAAAAATAAATAAAATAATAATAAAGTAAATCAATATATTAGTATATAATATACCAACAATATACAACACATTAATATAGGATAACAATAATATAATAAACAATAAAAATAATAAATAAAATAAAATAATAAAATCCATATCCATGTTATATTTGGGGAAAGCAAGCATGGTATTAATGATCTGACATGTCTGTGAGACCTTAATGTGCACTACCTTAAAAAGGCCCCTAATGCCTGCTGTATAGCTTTAAAAGCTTGAATCACCTCCTAACATATTTGTTGGCAAACAAAAACAAAAACAACAAAACCAAATAAAACAAAACAAAAACAAAAGCATTAAGAGACACTTGTTTTGGCCCAGGAATTTATGGATGGCATCCTCAATGACAGCTGATAGCTTATGACTCTGGAGATCCCAGATGAACTGCAGTGTGATGGTCACTGACAGAGTCACAGTGAATGTCTGATTCCCAATATGTCATGCTTCTTTGTAAATGCAAGTTCTTATGTCATCCAGGTCAACCTTAAACTCAACAAATAGCTGAGGCAGATCCTGAAGTCCTGATCTTCCTCCCTCTACCTCCCCAGTGCTGGGATGACAGCTGGTGCCACCATGCACAGCCACTTTCTGTTTTACAAATATATATATGGGACACATTTTTTTTTGCCAATTCCATTTGTCACAAGACACTTTGCTGTGGTGTAGGCCACCCCAAGTAAATTAAAGGGGCTGGATATAGAACATGTACTCAAATGGGTATTCTCTCCTAGTACTTGAAGCAAAATTCAAGTAATGACTAGTAGTGTAGTAATAATTGCTTAAGTGGGTTAATTCTCTACATAATAAATAGACCAAGTCAGGCATGGCAGCTCACGTCCGTCACTCCAGTGCCTGGGACTTAGAGTTAAGAGCATCAGGAGTTTAAGACCAGGCTGAGCTACATGAGAGCCTCTCTCAAAAACAACAACACAATCTATTTTATCTAACACAAACCGGTATCATTTCTCAGGTAACCCCATTCTGGCAGCCTCTCTTTTTTTATGGAAAAGACTCTAAACTCCTTAAGTGAACACAGAAGGATGTTTCTCACTTCTCTAATGCCCCCTTTCTTCCAGCGTGACCTCTTATCTAGGCTCTGAGCACAGTAGTTGTAACTTCTTGGAACAAGCTATCTCTCTCAACAAAGGCCTTTGAACCTACAGTTTCCTCTACTTGGAGTGTTTTCTACTTTTCTTTTTCATGGTTGGCTCCTTTTCATATTTCATAACTAGCTAAAATGTGACTTCCTCAGAGAGGTTTCTCTGGACCGCTCAATCCAGGGCCCACCTCCCCTGCATGTTTATGGTGCTCTATTCTTTGACAGCATTTGCTGAATCTATAACTACATTTAGCTGCTCTCAGTTTTGCTTTTTCTTTATACTAGACTGTATACTCCAAGTAGGAGTGTCTATGTATTAGTTGCACTTGTAACAATAAATCTAATATCCAGCACAAATTTTGTGCTCAGGAAGTATTTGTAAAATAAAAAAAACAATACAACATTCCCATTTCATTACTAGGATGGCAGATTTAGATGAACTCTCAAGAGCATTAGTCACCTCAATGGTTCAAAGTCTCTCTTTGTCACCAGTGATGTTCAAATGTCCTTTGTTTCATTTACCAGAATTTGATAAGTCCTCTAGGCAAACACCAGAATGAATAATGCAGATGAGGGCAGTCCAGAAATCTGAAGTGTTGTTTACATTT
Source organism: Peromyscus aztecus (assembly GCA_902168405.1). Lineage (NCBI taxonomy): Eukaryota > Metazoa > Chordata > Mammalia > Rodentia > Cricetidae > Peromyscus > Peromyscus aztecus. The sequence continues at coordinate 7,617 of CABHPQ010001379.1, read as the reverse complement.
CTGATTAATTGAAAAGCTGGAACAGCAGAATGAGATAATGAATTCAAGTTGGTATTTTTCCCCAGTTCTTCCAGCAATAGTGGGTTGATAGATTTGATCTGAAATCCGATCTTGTGACTCCTATTTCTGAAGTAGGGAATTGAACCCAGGGCCTTCTCTACGCCAAATACACATTCTGCACTAGCTACATTCTGGGCCTTTTGAGTCATGTCTTTATGATTTTGTAGCAGGGTGACTTTCAGCATGCTATCTGCTCAGTGTGAGCTTTTGTTCCCTTGTAGTCAGAAGAGCATGTAATCTACTGCTGTTGAGAGAGTTAGGTAAGTTCCCAGTGCCTGTGACAATTTCTAGAGTGGAAGATGTTACCAATCACAGCCTTTATTGTGATTGTTAGATAAAGGGCCTAGATATAGCAAAGAAAATGTCGCAAGTCATATCATCTGGTAAATACAATATATAGTTGCTTCTTGGATTTAGATCACCAAGAATTCTAAGGGCTTAGTATTTTCACTTTTCTTTTATTTCTTTCCTCCTGATTAACTTTTTCAAGGCGTTCTTTATGTCCTCATTCCTAAGGGTGTAGATTATAGGGTTCAGCAGAGGGGTAACAACAGTAAAAAATGCAGAAACAATTTTGTCTTCCGGGAGGCTGATGGATGGTCGTGAGTAGATGAAGATACAGTGTCCCAGGAAGAGTGTGACCACGGTGAGGTGGGCTGCACAAGTGGACAGGGCTTTCCTCTTCCCCTCAGATATCTGTTGCCTCAGACTCACGAGAATGACTGCGTAGGACACTACAATAATCACAAAGCATACCATAGAGATCATACCACTGTTGGAGACAATGAGAATCTCAGTTATGTAGGTGTCAGTGCAAGCCAGTTCGATTACCTGAGGTACATCACAGAAGAAGTTGTCAATCTCATTAGGACCACAGTAGGGAAGATTGATGGTGAGTGAGGTGAAAGATATGGAGTGGATGGTCCCTGCTGTCCACATGGCCCCTCCCAGAATCATACACACCTTCCAGTTCATCACAGTCATATACTGCAAGGGTTTACAAATGGCCACATACCGATCATAGGCCATGACAGTAAGCAGGAAGATCTCCGTGCAGGCAAAGAGATGCAGGAAGAATATCTGGACCACACAGTCATCAAAAGGGATGAGCTTTTCTTCTGACAAGGTGTCTCTCAGCATCTTTGGGACAGTGACTGTGGAATGGCAGACATCAATGAAGGACAGATTGCTGAGGAAGAAATACATGGGTGTATGGAGCCGGCGGTCAAATATGATAGTTACGACGATGAGGATGTTACCAATCAGTGTGAGGACATAGAAAATGAGGAACATGAAAAACACAACCATCTGTACCTTTGGATTTACAGATAAACCTCTAAGCCGAAAAAACATCACTGAAGTTTGGTTGACAAGGACAGCCTTTTCCATTCTTTCAGCTCTCTGTCAAAATTAAAGGAAAAATGTGAAACAAATGTAACACTTAACATTTGTGTCAACCATTCGGTCACTTAATTTCTTGGTCATTTATGACTTCAACTAGAAGTTGTGGGTTGAATATCTTGTGTTTATTTTCTGTTTCCTCCCCCTGTCCTCCCTTGGTGCTGGGGATTTGGTGGCAGTTCACACATATTAAGTGCTTGCTTTAACTCTGAGCTACAGCCCCATTTTGTGTTTCCTAAAAACAAACCATGTTTCATCATCTTCACTAGATGCTAACCCCACACCGTGGGAATAATGCAACAGTGAACCTTGATTTACCAGGAAATTAAAATCCCCTTGAAGAAGAGGGTGGAGAGTCCAAACAAGGTGTTTCTCCCTTACTGTAGCAATGCATCAGGTTTAGATGTACAGTATTAGAGACAGAGTCTTAAATAGCCCAGTCTTGCTATGCAGCTGAGGATGTCCTTGAACTTCTGATCCTTCTGCCTCCAAGTGCTGAGTTTGCTGGTGTGTGCCACCAGACCCAGCTCGTGTTATGGACTAAGGTTCTCAATACTCTGAATAGGGACTTTGTGTAAGGTCCATAAACTTGGCCTTTGAATATAGCTTCCCTTGTTGTGCCATTGATTGTACTTTTCACTAGCCCAAATCACTTCTCTCCTGGTGGCTTTTCCTGGGTGCTGAGAGCTTAATTTCCATGATGTCAGTCTCAGAAGGCTGCAGCAGCTCACCACGCTGCTGGACAGCTGGCAATGTGGCTGTCAGGTTTGTTGAGCACCTCTTTAGAGAAGGATGCACAAAACCCTAGGAGCCCTTAACCTAGAGGTCAAGGTCCAGGCTTAGCAACATCTGTGTGTTGACTAGATCATCTCCAGATCTTCAGATTCTCATTATGTTGCTCGATTTACTGGTCTACAAGTAAATTCAAGGAAGCTGTTTTATTTTCTTTTACATTAGCTTTCCTCTGATCCATGTATCATTGCTATTTTAGAAGATTTTATGTGTGTATGTATGTATTCATTATCTATCTATCTATCTATCTATCTATCTATCTATCTATCTATCTATCTATCTATC